>SZWC01020271.1:13280-45392 GCA_023375785.1 Penium margaritaceum
GCACAACTCTGGCACAACTCTGGCACATCTCTGGCACAACTCTGGCACAACTCTGACACAACTCGGGCACAACTCTGGTACATCTCTGGCACAACTCTTGCACAACCCTGGCACAGCTCTGGCACAACTCTGGCACAACTCTGGCACAACTCTGGCACAACTCTGGCACAACTCGGGCACAACCTTGGTAGAACTCTGGTAGAACTCTGGCACAACTCTGGAAAAATCCTGGCACAACTCCTGCCCAACTCCGGCCCAACTCTGGCACAAATCTGGCACAACTCCAGAACAACTCTGGCACAACTCTGGAAGAACTGTGGGATAACTCTGGTTCCATTCTAGCACAACTCTAGCACAACTCTGGCACAACTCTGGCACAGCTCTGGCACGACTCTGGCACAACTCTGGAACAACTCTGGAACAACCATGGCACAACTATGGAACAACTCTGGCACAACTCTGGCATAACTCGGGCACAACCCGGGGAAAACCATGGCACAAGGCTGGCACAACTCTGGCACAGCTCTGGCACAGCTCTGGCACAGCTCTGGCACAACTCTGGCACACCTCTGGCAAAACTCTTGCACACCTCTGGCACAAACCTCGCACAACTCTGGCACAACTCTGGCACATCTCTGGCACAACTCTGGCGCAACTCTGGCACAACTCTGGCACAACTCTGGGACAACTCTGGCAAAACTTTTGCAAAACTCTGGCACAACTCTGACACAACTCGGGCACAACTCTGGTACATCTCTGGCACAACTCTGGCACAACTCTGGCACAACTCTGGGACAACTCTGGCAAAACTTTTGCAAAACTCTGGCACAACTCTGACACAACTCGGGCACAACTCTGGTACATCTCTGGCACAACTCTTGCATAACCCTGGCACAGCTCTGGCACAACTCTGGCACAACTCTGGCAGAACTCTGGCACAACTCTGGCACAACTCTGGCACAACTCTTGCACAACACCGTCACAACTCCGGCACAACTCGGGCATAATTCTGGCACAACCCTGGAAAAACTCTGGCACAACCCTGGCATAACTTTGGCACAAATCTGGCATAACTCTGACATATCTCTGGGACAAGTCTGGCACAACTTTTACTCAACTCTGGCACAACTCTGGCACAACTCTGGCCCAACTCCGGCACAACTCTGGCACAGCTCTTGCACAACTCTGGCATAACTCTGGTACAACTCTGGAAAAACTCTGGCACCACTCTGGCACAACTCTGGCACAACACTGGCACAACTCTGGCACAACTCTGGCACAACTCTGGCACAACTCTGGCACAACTCTGGCACAACTCTGGCACAACTCTGGCACAACTCTCGCACAACTCTGGCACAACTCTGGCTCAACTCTCGCACAACTCTGGCACAACTCTGGCACAACTCTCGCACAACTCTGGCACAACTCTGGCTCAACTCTCGCACAACTCTGGCACAACTCTGGCACAACTCTCGCACAACTCTGGCACAACTCTGGCTCAACTCTCGCACAACTCTGGCACAACTCTGGCACAACTCTCGCACAACTCTGGCACAACTCTGGCTCAACTCTCGCACAACTCTGGCACAACTCTGGCACAACTCTCGCACAACTCTGGCACAACTCTGGCTCAACTCTCGCACAACTCTGGCACAACTCTGGCACAACTCTCGCACAACTCTGGCACAACTCTGGCTCAACTCTCGCACAACTCTGGCACAACTCTGGCACAACTCTCGCACAACTCTGGCACAACTCTGGCTCAACTCTCGCACAACTCTGGCACAACTCTGGCACAACTCTCGCACAACTCTGGCACAACTCTGGCTCAACTCTCGCACAACTCTGGCACAACTCTGGCACAACTCTCGCACAACTCTGGCACAACTCTGGCTCAACTCTCGCACAACTCTGGCACAACTCTGGCACAACTCTCGCACAACTCTGGCACAACTCTGGCTCAACTCTCGCACAACTCTGGCACAACTCTGGCACAACTCTCGCACAACTCTGGCACAACTCTGGCTCAACTCTCGCACAACTCTGGCACAACTCTGGCACAACTCTCGCACAACTCTGGCACAACTCTGGCTCAACTCTCGCACAACTCTGGCACAACTCTGGCACAACTCTCGCACAACTCTGGCACAACTCTGGCTCAACTCTCGCACAACTCTGGCACAACTCTGGCACAACTCTCGCACAACTCTGGCACAACTCTGGCTCAACTCTCGCACAACTCTGGCACAACTCTGGCACAACTCTCGCACAACTCTGGCACAACTCTGGCTCAACTCTCGCACAACTCTGGCACAACTCTGGCACAACTCTCGCACAACTCTGGCACAACTCTGGCTCAACTCTCGCACAACTCTGGCACAACTCTGGCACAACTCTCGCACAACTCTGGCACAACTCTGGCTCAACTCTCGCACAACTCTGGCACAACTCTGGCACAACTCTCGCACAACTCTGGCACAACTCTGGCTCAACTCTCGCACAACTCTGGCACAACTCTGGCACAACTCTCGCACAACTCTGGCACAACTCTGGCTCAACTCTCGCACAACTCTGGCACAACTCTGGCACAACTCTCGCACAACTCTGGCACAACTCTGGCTCAACTCTCGCACAACTCTGGCACAACTCTGGCACAACTCTCGCACAACTCTGGCACAACTCTGGCTCAACTCTCGCACAACTCTGGCACAACTCTGGCACAACTCTCGCACAACTCTGGCACAACTCTGGCTCAACTCTCGCACAACTCTGGCACAACTCTGGCACAACTCTCGCACAACTCTGGCACAACTCTGGCTCAACTCTCGCACAACTCTGGCACAACTCTGGCACAACTCTGGCACACCTCTTGCAAAACTCTGGCACACCTCTAGCACAACCCTCGCACAACTCTGGTACATCTCTAGCACAACTCTGGCACAACTCTGGCACAACTCTGGCACAACTCTGGCACAACTCTGGCACAAGTCTGGAAAAACTCTGGCAAAACTCTGGCACAACTGTGACACAATTCGGGCACAACTTTGGTACATCTCTGGCACAACTCTTGCACAACTCTGGCACAACTCTGGCAAAACTCTGGCACAACTCTGGCACAACTCTGGCACAACTTTGGCACAACTCCCTCACAACTCCGGCACAACTCTGGCACAATTCTTGCACAAACCTGGAAAAACTCTGGCACAACCCTGGCATAACTCTGGCACAACTCTGGCATAACTCTGACATATCTCTTGGACAAGTCTGGTACAACGTTTTCTCAACTCTGGCACAACTCTGGAACAACTCTGGCACAACTCTGGCACAACTCTGGCACAACTCTGGCACAACTCTGGAAGAACTCTGGGACAATGCTGGCACAACTCTGGCACAACTCTGGCAAAACTCTGGCACAACTCTGGCACAACTCTGGGACAACTCTGGCACATCTCTCGAAAAACTCTGGCACAACTCTGGCACAACTCTGGGACAACTCTGGCACATCTCTCGAAAAACTCTGGCACAACTCTGGCACAACTCTGGGACAACTCTGGCACATCTCTCGAAAAACTCTGGCACAACTCTGGCACAACTCTGGGACAACTCTGGCACATCTCTCGAAAAACTCTGGCACAACTCTGGCACAACTCTGGGACAACTCTGGCACATCTCTCGAAAAACTCTGGCACAACTCTGGCACAACTCTGGGACAACTCTGGCACATCTCTCGAAAAACTCTGGCACAACTCTGGCACAACTCTGGGACAACTCTGGCACATCTCTCGAAAAACTCTGGCACAACTCTGGCACAACTCTGGGACAACTCTGGCACATCTCTCGAAAAACTCTGGCACAACTCTGGCACAACTCTGGGACAACTCTGGCACATCTCTCGAAAAACTCTGGCACAACTCTGGCACAACTCTGGGACAACTCTGGCACATCTCTCGAAAAACTCTGGCACAACTCTGGCACAACTCTGGGACAACTCTGGCACATCTCTCGAAAAACTCTGGCACAACTCTGGCACAACTCTGGGACAACTCTGGCACATCTCTCGAAAAACTCTGGCACAACTCTGGCACAACTCTGGGACAACTCTGGCACATCTCTCGAAAAACTCTGGCACAACTCTGGCACAACTCTGGGACAACTCTGGCACATCTCTCGAAAAACTCTGGCACAACTCTGGCACAACTCTGGGACAACTCTGGCACATCTCTCGAAAAACTCTGGCACAACTCTGGCACAACTCTGGGACAACTCTGGCACATCTCTCGAAAAACTCTGGCACAACTCTGGCACAACTCTGGGACAACTCTGGCACATCTCTCGAAAAACTCTGGCACAACTCTGGCACAACTCTGGGACAACTCTGGCACATCTCTCGAAAAACTCTGGCACAACTCTGGCACAACTCTGGGACAACTCTGGCACATCTCTCGAAAAACTCTGGCACAACTCTGGCACAACTCTGGGACAACTCTGGCACATCTCTCGAAAAACTCTGGCACAACTCTGGCACAACTCTGGGACAACTCTGGCACATCTCTCGAAAAACTCTGGCACAACTCTGGCACAACTCTGGGACAACTCTGGCACATCTCTCGAAAAACTCTGGCACAACTCTGGCACAACTCTGGGACAACTCTGGCACATCTCTCGAAAAACTCTGGCACAACTCTGGCACAACTCTGGGACAACTCTGGCACATCTCTCGAAAAACTCTGGCACAACTCTGGCACAACTCTGGGACAACTCTGGCACATCTCTCGAAAAACTCTGGCACAACTCTGGCACAACTCTGGGACAACTCTGGCACATCTCTCGAAAAACTCTGGCACAACTCTGGCACAACTCTGGGACAACTCTGGCACATCTCTCGAAAAACTCTGGCACAACTCTGGCACAACTCTGGGACAACTCTGGCACATCTCTCGAAAAACTCTGGCACAACTCTGGCACAACTCTGGGACAACTCTGGCACAACTCTGGTACAACTCTGGAACAACTCTGGCACAACTCTGGCACAACTCTGGCACAACTCTGGCACAACTCTGGCAAAACAATGGCACAACATTGGCACGACTCTGGCAGAACTCTGGAAGAACTCTGGCACAACTCTGGCACAACTCTGGAAAAAATCTGGCACAACTCTGGAACAACTCTGGAAACAATCTGGCACAACTCTTGCACAACTCTGGCCTAAATCTGGCAGAATTCTGGCAAAACTCTGGCACAACTCTCGCACAACTCTGCCACAATTCTGGCACACCTCTGGCAAAACTCTGTCACACCTCTGGCACAACTCTGGCACAACTCTGGCACAATTCTGGTACAACCCTGAAAAAACTCTGGCACAACCCTGGCACAATACTGGCACAACTCTGGTACAACTGTGGCATATCTCTGGCACAACTCTGGCACAACTTGGGCACAACTCTGGCACAACTCTGGCACAAATCTGGCAAAACAATGGCACAACTATGGCACAAATCTGAACGAACTCTAGCACATCTCTGGCACAACGTTTGCACAACTCTTGCACATCTCGCGCATAACTCTGGTACAACCCTGGCACAACTCTGGCACAACTCTGGCACAACTCTGGCACAACTCTGGCACTATTCAGGCACAACTCTGGCACAAATCTGGCACACCTCTGGCACAACTCTGGCACAACTCTGGCACAACTCTGGCACAACTTTGGCACACCTCTGGCACAACTCTGGCACAATTCTGGCACACCTCTGGTACAAATCTAGCACGACTTTGGCACGACTTTGGAACAACTCTGGCATAACTCTGGCACAACTCTGGCACAACTCTGGCACAACTCTGGAACAACTCTGGCACAACTCTGGCACAACTCTGGCAAAACTCTGGCACAACTCTGGAACATCTCTGGTACAACTCTGGCACAAATCTGGCGCAACTCTGGCACAAATCTGGCACAACTCTGGCACAGCTCTGGCACAACTCTGGAACAACTCTGGCAGAACTCTGGAAGAATTCTGGCACAAATCTGGCACAATCCTGGCACAACTCTGGCACAACTCTGGCACAACTCTGGAAAAACTCTGGCACAACTCTGGCACTACCTGGCACAATGCTCGCACAACTCTGGCACAGCTCTGGCACAGCTCTGGCACAGCTCTGGTACAACTCTGGCACAAGTCTGGCACAACTCTGGCAAACTCTGGCAGTACTCTGGCACAAATCTGGCACAACTCTGGCACAACTCTTGCACACCTCTGGCACAACTCTGGCACAACTCTGGCAAAACTATGGCACAACTCTGGCACAACTAATGCAAAACTCTGGCACACCTCTGGTATAACTATGGCATACCTCTGGCACAACTCTGGCACAACTCTGGCACAACTCTGGAACAACTCTGGGGCAACCTCGGCTCAACTCTGGCACAACTCTGCTTACCTCCGGCAAAACCGTGGCACAACTCTGGCACAAATCTGGAGAAACACTGGCACAACCCTGGCACAACTCTGGCACAACTCTGGCATAACTCTGGCATATTTCTGGCACAACTCTGGCACAACTTTGGCACAACTCTGGCACAACTCTGGCACAACTCTTGCACAACTCTGGCACAACTCTGGTACAACTCTTGCAAAACAATGGCACAACTATGGTACAACTCTGGCACAACTCTGGCACAACGCTGGCACAACTCTGGCACAACTCTGGCGCACCTCTGGCATAACTCTGGCACACCTCTGGCACAACTCTGGCACAATTCTGGCACCACTCTGGAACAAGTCTGGGACAACTCTGGCACAACTCTGGCACAACGCTGGCACAACTCTGGCACAACTCTGGCGCACCTCTGGCATAACTCTGGCACACCTCTGGCACAACTCTGGCACAATTCTGGCACCACTCTGGAACAAGTCTGGGACAACTCTGGCACAACTCTGGCACAACGCTGGCACAACTCTGGCACAACTCTGGCGCACCTCTGGCATAACTCTGGCACACCTCTGGCACAACTCTGGCACAATTCTGGCACCACTCTGGAACAAGTCTGGGACAACTCTGGCACAACTCTGGCACAACGCTGGCACAACTCTGGCACAACTCTGGCGCACCTCTGGCATAACTCTGGCACACCTCTGGCACAACTCTGGCACAATTCTGGCACCACTCTGGAACAAGTCTGGGACAACTCTGGCACAACTCTGGCACAACGCTGGCACAACTCTGGCACAACTCTGGCGCACCTCTGGCATAACTCTGGCACACCTCTGGCACAACTCTGGCACAATTCTGGCACCACTCTGGAACAAGTCTGGGACAACTCTGGCACAACTCTGGCACAACGCTGGCACAACTCTGGCACAACTCTGGCGCACCTCTGGCATAACTCTGGCACACCTCTGGCACAACTCTGGCACAATTCTGGCACCACTCTGGAACAAGTCTGGGACAACTCTGGCACAACTCTGGCACAACGCTGGCACAACTCTGGCACAACTCTGGCGCACCTCTGGCATAACTCTGGCACACCTCTGGCACAACTCTGGCACAATTCTGGCACCACTCTGGAACAAGTCTGGGACAACTCTGGCACAACTCTGGCACAACGCTGGCACAACTCTGGCACAACTCTGGCGCACCTCTGGCATAACTCTGGCACACCTCTGGCACAACTCTGGCACAATTCTGGCACCACTCTGGAACAAGTCTGGGACAACTCTGGCACAACTCTGGCACAACGCTGGCACAACTCTGGCACAACTCTGGCGCACCTCTGGCATAACTCTGGCACACCTCTGGCACAACTCTGGCACAATTCTGGCACCACTCTGGAACAAGTCTGGGACAACTCTGGCACAACTCTGGCACAACGCTGGCACAACTCTGGCACAACTCTGGCGCACCTCTGGCATAACTCTGGCACACCTCTGGCACAACTCTGGCACAATTCTGGCACCACTCTGGAACAAGTCTGGGACAACTCTGGCACAACTCTGGCACAACGCTGGCACAACTCTGGCACAACTCTGGCGCACCTCTGGCATAACTCTGGCACACCTCTGGCACAACTCTGGCACAATTCTGGCACCACTCTGGAACAAGTCTGGGACAACTCTGGCACAACTCTGGCACAACTCTAGCACAACTCTGGTACAACTCTGGCACAACTCTGGCACAGCTCTGGCGCAACTCTGGCACAACTCTGGCACAACTCCGGCACAACTCTGGCACAATTCTGGCACCACTCTGGAAGAAGTCTAGGACAACTCTGGCACAACTTTGGGACATCTCTGGCACAACTCTGGCACAACTCTGGCACAACTCTGGCACAACTCTTGAACAATTCTGGCACAACAATGGCACAACTATGGAACAACTCTGGCACAACTCTGGCACAATTCTTGCACAACCCTGGGAAAACGCTGGCACAACTCTGGCACAGCTCTGGCACAGCTCTGGCAGAGCTCTGGCACAACTCTGGCACAACTCTGGCACAACTCTGGAAAAAATCTGGCACAACTCTGGCACAACTCTGGAAAAAATCTGGCACAGCTCTTGCACAACTCTGGCCTAAATCTGGCAAAACTCCGGCAAAACTCTGGCACAACTCAGCCACAACTCTGCCACAATTCTGGCACACATCTGGCAAAACTCTCACACACCTCTGGCACAACTCTGGCACAACTCTGGCACAATTCTGGTACAACCCTGAAAAAACTCTGGCACAACCCTGGCACAACTCTGGCACAACTCTGGTACTACTGTGGCATATCTCTGGCACAACTCTGGCACAACTTGGGCACAACTCTGGCACAACTCAGGCACAACTCTGGCACAACTCTGGCACAACTCTGGCAAAACAATGGCACAACTATGGCACAAATATGAACGAACTCTAGCACAACTCTGGCACAACGTTGGCACAACTCTTGCACATCTCGCGCATCACTCTGGTACAACCCTGGCACAACTCTGGCACAACTCTGGCACAACTCTGGCACAACTCTGGCACAATTCTGGCACAACTCTGGCACAACTCTGGCACAGCTCTGGCACAACTCTGGCACAGCTCTGGCACAACTCTGGCACAGCTCTGGCACAACTCTGGCACAACTCTGGCACAACTCTGGCAAAACTCTGGCACAACTCTGGCACAACTTTGGAACAACTCTGGCACAACTCTGGCACAACTCTGGCACATCTCTGGCACAACTCTGGCACAACTCTGGCACAACTCTTGCAGAACCCTGGCAGAACTCTGGCACAACTCTGGCCCAACTCTGGCACAACTCAGCACAAATATGGCACATCTATGGCATAACTTTGGCACATCTCTGGCACAACTATGGCACAACAATGGCAAAACTCTGGCTAAACTCTGGCACACCTCTGGCACAACTCTGGCACAAATCTTGCACATCTCTGCTACAACTCTGGCACCAGTCTGGAACAACTCTGGCATAACTCTGGCACAACTCTGGAATAACTCTGGAACAACGCTAGCACAACTCTGGCACATCTCTGACACAACTCTGACACAACTTTGGCACAAATCTGGCACAACTCTGGCACAACTCTGGTACAGCTCTGGCACAGCTCTGGCACAACGCTGGCACAACTCTTGCACAACTCTGGCACAACTTTGGCACAACTCTGGCACAACTATGGCACAACTCTGGAAAACCTCTGGCACATGTCTGGCATAACTCTGATACAACTCTGGCTCATCTCTGGCACAACTCTGGCACAACTCTGGGAAAACTCTGGGACAACTCTGTCACATGTCTGGAACAACCCTGGCACCACTCTGGCACAACGTTTGTACAACTCTGGAACAACTTTGGCACAACTCTGGCATAACTCGGACACAACTCTGACACAACTTTGGCACAAATCTGGCACGGCTCTGGCACAGCTCTGGCACAGCTCGGGCACAACCGTGGCACAACTCTGACACAACTCTGGAAAAACCCTTCCACAAATCTGGCACAACTCTGGCACAACTCTGGCACAATTCTGGCACAACTCTGGCACAAGTTTGGCACAAGTTTGGCACAACTCTGGCACACCTCTGGCACAACTCTGGGACACCTCTTGCACGACTCTGGCACAACTTTGGCACGACTTTGGCACAACTCTGGCACAACTCTGGCACAACTCTGGCACAACTCTGGCACAACTCTGGCACAACTCTGGCACAACTCTGGCACAACTCTGGCACAACTTTGGCACAACTCTGGCACAAATGTGGCACAACTCTGGCACAATTCTGGCACAACTCTGACAGAACTCTGGCACAACTCTAGCACAACTCTGGCAAAACTCTGGCACAACTATGGCACAACTCAGCCGCCGAACACGCCGCCGTCGAATCGGACCCAAGCTGAGTGGATCAAGAAGTCACCATGATGCCCACAATTCTGCCGTACCTCCAACTATCTCCGCATCAACACTATTTCGCGTAGCCCGCGGATCATGCACTTCTTACTACTATCTCAGCTCTACTTAGACAGGTAGCGGAATCACGGGACCCCAACCCCTAGCTACTGGCAGTTTTGCGCACGGAAGGCCTGAATCTTTGTGCACGAACCTCACCGATGAACGTTACTCCGCGGTCCACTCCTTGCCACACGGGGCGCCACCGCGTGGCTTCCAGTTCCTCTCCGCGGAACCCTTGTTTTGCGGACGTGTGCAAGCGAAGGCACCGCCGGCAGTTCACCTCCCTCGGACTTTCAGCTCTTCACGCACGCGATTCCGCAGTCCGTGGAAGGGAGTCCAAGAGTTACAGAAGGCACGGGGACGGTGGGATAGTGAGCAACGGGAGCGGTTGAATGTCTTAGATGAACTTGGCAGAGTACATGGAGGCGGAGTATTGCTCAGAAAGGCATGCAAGACTGAGCTGTCTCGTGCTAGTGTTCTCTGTGTCTTATCTACTTGGGACTCCGCACGGTGTGACTACACACCGCCGGTCTCATCCCTCACAAGCTGTCTCCCTTCCTTGGACTCCTCGCGGTGTGGCTATGCCCCGCGGGTCTCGTCCTCAAACACAGCATGTCCCTTACTAACCATCTTCTTCATCCGCGGCTCGTGCACGCGGTCTTCGTATTCTTCCTTGAATCTTCATCTTCCGCGGTGCGTCTCCAGAGGTTCCTCCGTGATTGATGCCTGGGCACTCATGTTGATTGGATACTTCTCCCCTGATTGCGCGGTTCCTCCGCTGACTTGTCTGCGCCTTGATAGCAATCACGAGCTTTACCGCGGTTCGTCTTTGTTCTTTTTGTACCGCGGATTTCTCATTATTACCTCCCGCCTTTTTCTCCTCCACTTCATGCCCTTAGCTGTAAAGAAACCACCGTAGATGCCTTGCCCCTAGGCTCCGCGCTACCCTTCGCTCAACAGATCCGCGGGAGCCAGCGTTCTGTGCGCGGAACTTAGCCAGCCCAGGCCCTCTCCGCGGATGGGTCTTCCCCGCAGAGCTGCGGCTGAAGTGTGCCTGACACTGATGCCCCCAACCCCCCCTTTTTGCAAGACTCTGCCCCAGAGTCTTTCAGCGATTCATCCGTTTGAAGTATTTGCGGGGCCTGGGACGGTTCTGTTCCTGGCACGGTCTGCAGTATTTCTCCACGGTTCCTCCCTTCCTCTGGAGCCTCTCCGCGCACTCATCGTGGACAAAGAGTCTGCATCCTTCATACCGTGCTTCCATTGTGGGTGCGGTGACCAGCTTCTTGCATGAGGAGCAGTGTGGTGCGTGCTCGTATTTCCGGTAGCTTGAGCACCGGTACATTTTCTTGCCCTCGTTGCTCTGCCCAACCTCCGCGGTGCAGTGTTCATGTGTTATATCTCTGTAGTGCTCGCAGCGATAGACTGTCCCTTTGAGCGGACCACCGCAGTTGTCTCCGGTGCAGGAGCGTTTGTTGGAGAACTTCCACTTGATTCTCCGCGTCTTGCTACGACAACTACTGCAAGTCCAAATGCCCTCCTTCCCGCGCCCCACACTGCAGGTGGCACATTGTTTTGCACATTACGGAAGGCTTGCCGAACTCTATCAAGTCCTCCGCGCATGCCCCGCAGACGTGAGCCAAGGTGTCTCCATCATAGGACAGCGAGGCCCCCTCCTTTAGTGCGGCCATTCCCACACACTTGTGGCATTGTCCTGCCCAAGCCGAGCTGCCTCTAACAAGGCAACCTTGGTGGGCCAACCTGCTGCATTGGGTGCAGTGCCCGCCCTTGCTGACCGTCTTGACACAAGTGGGGCAAATTTCCGCGGCTGCTCTGGGCGAGTCTTGCTCTTCCTCTTCCTCCGAGTCTAGTTCTTACCCTTCTGCAGTTACCCGCGGTGGTTTCCATGTTCCCTGCTGAAGTTCGGCTTCTCGGCGATAGCGCCTGCACTTCTTTGGTCCGCTGCGTACCCTTTTGTCATTCCGTGGCTGTTCCAGGCATTTGACACATATCTTTCGGTGACACCCCTCACATTCTTGCACCGTCTTGCCCCACTGGTGCCCACATTGGGCGCACATTTTACTTTTCTTCTCCTTTCGAGTCTGCTCCGCTGCCGCCACCTGTCCTTCCTCCTGCCATCGCCGCATGGTGGTGCCTGAGACCGTGCAGGGTCCTTGCCGTGTCCCTGCCTGCTCTTCCTCTTTCTCCTCCTCCTCCCCCTCTTCCTCTGGATCCCATCTTCCGCGTGCCTCTTCTCTTCCTGAGTCTGGGCTGGCCCCGTCACCCTCCTTTTTCTTCTGCTCCGCTTCCTTCTCCTGTCCCCCTTTGAGGCAGTTTAGAAACGTGCGATTTAGCCCAATGCAGCTCTTGGCTAGCCCCTGATGCGCTGGCTGGCCACAGACGCGGCAGACGACCTTCAAGAGTGATGCCTCCAGCAGGTTTTCCTCACACACTATGCAGGGGCCTGTGTAATTGGCCAGGTCACGTGGGCTCATGGCTACGCCTTTCCGCGGAGTAGCGGCGGGTGTCTTAGGGGTTTCTTCTTCGCTGCATGTTTGCTGTGACCCCGACTGCTCCGGTTGTTCCAGATGTCTCTGCTGCTGCTGGCCCCCTTGCTCCCCCCTTTTGCCGCCTCTGCCCCGCATGTACCTCCGCCGCGGATACCTCCTGGACATCGGAGCCGTCCGTCGGTTCATCTTCCTGAGGTTCCTGGCTCCATACCTCCTCTTGTTCCGACACCTGAGCCTTACACCGCTCCAACACCTTCTCCGCGCGCCATCCCCTTGAGCCCTTGCGTTCCCCGAGCGGGGGAAGCTTCCCACCCGTTCCTGGTATGTGTGTCTACCAGGCCGGAGGCAGCATGACGAACTTGGTGACTGGGTAGCTCCGCTTATGGAATCCATCCGGTCCTTCCAGCTAGATGTGTCCCGTGTCCGGGGCAGCCACGCGGTAGACCTTGCGTGCCTCCTCTGTCTCACGTCCCGTGACTGAGAATGGGCGGAGGTAGACCAGGTTCCCTTCCCTGATTGGCCCGTGGTTGAGGCGTCTGTTGGCAGCGTCGCATCCGCGCCAGGCCAAGACAGAGGCATGGAGTTGTGCCTCTGCTCTCATTGCAGATGTTTTCTGGCAACGCGTCCGGTACCACTCTTGCACCTCCTTGTCCCTCGCCATCTCCCATTCTTCCTCCGATCAGCCGCTCTGCTGTTGCTCCGTGTCTACTGGCAGCCACAGTGGTGGTTGCGGCATTCCCAGTGCCGCGCGCGGAGGTTGTCCAAAGAGGAGGGCATGGGGCAAGAACGATGTGGCACGGCTGGGGGTGATGTTCAGGAAGTGGGCAGTCTTCTTCAGGGTTTCCCCCCAGTCTTTACCTTCCGCGGTGGCCACTGTCCACTCCAGGACTTCGTGCAGCCGCTCGACTTGTCCCTGAGACTGGGGGCGGTACCATCCGGAATGCACGTGTTGCACACCCCACTCCGCGAGTTCCTCGCAAAATGCCCATGCGAACTCTATACCGTTGTCGCTGTGCACCACGCGGCAACCACCAAAGCGGTAAAAGATCTCTTCACGGATGAAACGGGCTGCCTGCTCCGAGGACTTGTCGGGGACCGCCTTGACCCAAACATACTTAGTGAAGTAGTCCACTGCTGCAATCCAGTACCGCTCCCCTTGGGCACGGCGAGGGCGCGGCCCATGGAAGTCAATGATGATGCGATCCAAGGGCTCGCCAATAGGAGAGGGCAAGTAGATGGGCATGTCCCGCGATGTGACTTTTCGGTGCCATTCACATGGCGCGTAGTGTTGCACCACTTCCTTTATGATCGCCAGAAGGTTTGGCACATGCAAGATGG
This sequence comes from Penium margaritaceum, assembly GCA_023375785.1. Classification (NCBI taxonomy): domain Eukaryota; kingdom Viridiplantae; phylum Streptophyta; class Zygnematophyceae; order Desmidiales; family Peniaceae; genus Penium; species Penium margaritaceum. The sequence goes on from SZWC01020271.1 coordinate 27,566, forward strand.
GGGATAACCGCTCCTTGAGTGCCTGCACACCGGAATGGTGGTGATGGTGGTAGGCCTCGACTACCACTCTCTGCATAGTGGGCAAAGGCTCCCACAGGATGTGTGGCGTGGTCCGCCAGAGGCGACCACCCTCCCATGCATACTACTGACAGAGACGGGCAAGGTCTTCCTTCTTCCGCTGGTCATATTCTACCCCCATCAGAGCTCCCAAGGTCTTGTACACTTTGTCCGCCTCCGCCTTTTGCTGCTCCTTGGTTGTGGCGCGCAGCAAGATGTGTGCGGTCTGCCAGATCCGCCAATCCTGTGTTTCAACGGGTCCCTTCCTTCCTGTCTTTTCCGCGGCAGCCTCCCCTGTCTTCCTCTTCTTCTCCTTCTGTAGCGCTGGCAACCCCTGGGCCCGCCTCGTATCCTGCTACACCTTCATCGCTTGCAGGCACCGTTGATGTTCCTCATCATAAGCAAGTGGCTCTCTATCCCAGCTGTCCGGTGCTGGGAAGAGCCGCAGGATCCCCACCGCACGCAGTTCTCCTTCATCCCACTAGCTGCGCAGCCCCACCTCTGGTGGCACCGTGTGCCGCCGACCCCGTGCTCCACGGACCTTGCTCATCTCCGCCCCTGGCTTTTGTCCCGCCGCCACCTCTGGGAGTCGCAGCAGGCCCGGTCCCCTTGCAATAGGCTGTTCTTTGTTGAGCTCTGGTGATTCACTCAGCTCGAAAGTCACCACCCCCGCGGTCTTCTTCCCAGTCACAGAAACCACGGCGCTTTCCCGTGTCCCTTTCTTGTGGTGTGCTGCTGCTCCGGCGTCCCCCAATAGAGGTTCCAAGTGAGCTGGAACCGAGCCAATAGGCATTAGAACATTCCAGAACACCGCCATGAGCAGCTCCATGGCTTGGGCTGTGTCCCGCTGGGCTTGCATGAGTTGCGCTGGGTCGATGTTCTGTGGTGTGTCTTGGACGAGGCGGTGCTGCTTGCTGCGCTTGGCAACGGGTGCACCAGCGGTGCTATCCTCGAGGGTCCGCTTCTCTTGTCCCGGTTGGCGGGATGTCGGTGTGGTGTCCGCGGAGGGGGTTTCTGTTTCCGCGGTTGATCTCTTCCGGGGGGTAGCCGCGGCGCTGATCGAGGCTGCTTGGCGTGGGACAGCCCGTCTGCTGACGGTTGCTGACGCCGTGGCTGTCTTGGCCACTCTCTGAAGAGTGACTTGTTTCTCCTACAGAGCCTTTGATAAGGCAAGCCGGGAGGCGTCTTTCCATGTTGTCTGCATGGTTCCAACCGGTCTTGCTCGCGCACGCACATCCTGTCCCTGACCTCCACGTGCATTTTGGACCGTTCCCTGTTGCTCCGCTGCCTATTCTGTCGCTTGTTCAGCTGTTGGCCTAGCCGCTTCCGCTACGACTCACCCTATGTCCTTTGTCTCGGCCTCCACTGCCACTCCTGCCTCCATCTCCAGCTCCGCGACCAGCTGTGTTGTAGCTGCCTCTGCTTCCTACTTCTCTTCTTCCGCCCTCTGCTGCCAGACGGCCTGCAGCTTACTCCTTGTCTGTGTGAGCTCAGGGGAATCGCGGAGGTATTCCTGAGCCTCTTCTATTTCCATAAGAACGCGGTTCTTCTCTTTCCGACACACTTCGGCTGCTTCCCGGGCCAGTGATATGCTGCCTCTTCTGTTAGCTGGGTGCCCACTCATGTCAGTGTCTTCCATTGTCCTTGTGCCACCGCGGCTATTATCCTCTGCCACGGAGCTCCATCCAAGGTGAGCTGCCAGCACTCACTAATGGCGGCATACCAGTTCTCGTATTGCATCTCCGCATTAGTGATGCTTGCAAGTTCCGTAGCTGTGTACTGCACTCCCCATCTGGTAGTGACCAGCCCGATCAGGTATCCCCTCCTCCAGACTTTTGCTGCGGTTTTCTGGTCTGGTGCCACCATTGTTCTCGCAGGCATCTGGTGGACATGGTAGAGGGTAAGTGCCCGGGCACGTTCCTCAAGCAGATGCACGTAGCGTCGGGTAGGGTCCGCGTTTTGATCGTTACGGACCAGGAGCCACCATTCACGGGCAGTGTTCACCGCGCAGTTGGGTTGTTCCATGTCAAGAAATGCTGCCACGCCTGCCATTCCACGGCTCGGACGGAGGTAGAGGATGTTGCGGAGCGCCGAGACGAGGCGCTTCGCACCTCTTGTTTCCAGCAATTGATCTTGTCGTCCGCGCTGATTTAGTGCCAATGCAATCTTGGCCGCACGTTTCAGGGCCACCTGCCATGCCTTGTTATAGGAGTCCCCCATTTCCGCGCGGATTGCCTCCGAGAGCTCGTCTTGCAGGTGCGTGATGACACTGCTAACCACATCCAGTAACTGGTTTGCTTTGGGTTGATCTCCGCTATCTCCGGAGCTCTCTTCCAGGTAGGTCCGCGCACCTTCCATTATTGTTCTTGCAATGAGTGCGGGATGTGGTGTGCCGTATGTCGGATTATCTCGCGAGGCTGGTGGGGAGGAAGAGTGTGCTGTTGGCGTAAAGGGGCTAGGCAGCGGTGGTGCGCCTGCGGATGCAGTCAGTGCTGGCGATGCAGGGGTAACTAGTGTCGGAGGTGCTCCTGGTGACGCTGCTGGGGCTGTCGCCGGGGGTGATGCGGAGGAGCCCGGTACCGGAGTTGCTCCAGTTGGGACTGTTGGTACTGCTGTTGTTGGGGTTGCAGAGGGGCACCGTAGAGCCACAGGTGTTCCAGGCGACGCGGAAGGGACTCGAGGAGCCAGAGATGTTCCAGGTGAAGCTGCTGCTATTGCTACTATTGGGGGCGCGGAAGGATCCCGGGGGGCCTGAGGTGCCCCAGGTGAGGCTGCCGTCATGGGTGGTGCGGAGTGTCTCGTTCTGGCTATGGCTCAGTTTGTAGCCTGCCGCCGGATAGGTCGCCTTGCAATGCCACCACCCCCCCTGTTTGCATGCGTAGACTCCGCGCTAGAGGGACGAGCCATGGCAGAGGCAGTCCCGCGGTTTGTCCACGAACTTCGTGTGACGCGGCAAGTGAACTGAGTGCCAGAGGTGGGTGGCGTGAGAACCATGAAAAAGGGATCGGAGGACGGGCGAGTTGAAGTAAAAAGTGGAGTAAATGATCGAATGCCGGAGACAGAAAGGAGAGTGAGGATGCCAGCGCCGAGCAATATATCTGCTTGGCGCGAGGCGAGCCGGTCAACAGCGAGGAGCATGTCGTATGTGCGGACATCGCACACCTGCACGGTATGCGGTGCATGCACGTTGGCGACCTGGATGGGGAGGGCCACGATTTGGCCGATGGGTGCATCGATGGCTCCGGTGGATATGGAGAAGCGGAGCCGAGTATGTGTGATGAGGTGGTCGAGCCGTAAGTTGCGGGCCATTCGCAGCGCGATGGTGGTATGGGTGGCGCCGGTATCCACGATGGCCACAAATTTGCGGCCACAGACCCAGACGTGGCACCATGCCATGTGGACCTCAGCGTGTGCCGTCGGACCGGGTACCAGCGGTGCAAGAGTCCACGTGCATGACGCGCGGCAGGCCTCCTCTCGGATGCGGGAGTGTGCCGTAACAATGGCATGGGCCACCATGCGGACACCTGTACCGCGGGTGAAAGTGCAAGAGAGGTGGATGTCAGCGGGGGAGAGAGATGGGTTTACAGAGAAGAAAAGGTGCTGGAGACATCCCGTAGACGCAGGCGAATGGAGGAGGAAGTCGACCAAGGAAAGAGGGTGACGCGTATCATGGAGAGGGGAGGCGGCCGGCGCGGGAGACAGCGGCGGAGGGACGGTGACAACCACCGCGGCAGAGGGAGTCCGGCGTGATTATGGTAGGAAAGAGCGGGAGGGAAGATGTGGTGCAATTTCCTCTAGCGTTCAACCGTGGATGGTGGGATTGAAACAGCGGGCAAGCTGGTGCCCAGGGGGATGGAGGGCTGGAAGAGTCTCCGCGGTACCAGGGGACTCGGCCGGTTCCAGCTCGGACAAGAGTTGGTACACAGTTGTAAATTCTTCCTCTGTGAATTCTTGAGTGACACCCTCCCACTGAGGTTCAGTTTCCGCTAGGAGAGGGGCAGCTGTAGGGGGGTAAAGGGGGCTGTCCCGCGTGTCCGTGGAGTCAGGCCAGTGTTTTCGAGGGAGGCGGCTGAGAGCATCCACGTTTCTATTGGCGAGCGCAGGCTGGTACTTGATTTTCAAGTTATAGCCATGCAGGAGGAGAGCCCATTTGGCTAAAATACCCTCATGGTTCTGTGTTGTGAGGAGCCATTGCAGCGCTTGGTGATCAGTCAGAACAGTAAAAGGTTTGCCGTTCTTGATGTAGTCGCAGAAGTGCTGGAGTGCCCATAACACGGCCAAGCACTCGCCCTTCACTGGTGGGTAGTTTTGCTCACCGTCCGTGAGAGCGCGACTGGCGTACGCAATCACCCACTGGACTGGTTCCTGGATCGATTGTGACAGTATGGCGCCGAGGCCGTCCCGGGAACAGTCAGTAGTGATGGAAAAGGGAAGGTTAAAATCAGGAAACTCAAGCATGGGCGCGGTGACCAGGCGATGCTTGATTTCTGCCCAGGCAGCGGCACACTCTGGCGTCCATTTGAATGGGACGTCCTGATGGGTCAGCTGCTGTAGTGGGTGGATGATGCGGGCGTGGTCGCGGACAAACGTGCGGTAGAAAGAGACGAAGTCGAGAAAATTTTTGACCTGTCCCGCAGCAGTGGATTGGCGCCACTCCTGTACGGCCGCGATCTTTGCGGGATCGGTCTTGATGCCATTGACACTCATGACGAGTCCCAAAAATTCCATTTCCGCGGTACCGATAGATCACTTGGCGGCCTTGAGCTTAAGGTTGGCAGCGCGGAGAGCCGAGAATATGGCAAAAAGGGAAGAGAAGAGATCTGCAAAACTGTGAGCCGCGACCATGATGTCGTGAATGTAGCAGCTCACATTGGGAATGCCACAGAGAGTGGAATCCATGACGTGCTGGAATGTGGCGCTAGCATTGTTGAGACCGAAGGGCATACGGGTAAAGGCGTAGAGTCTCTCAGGAGTGACGAAAGCCGTTTTGACAATGGAATCTGGGTGCATGGAGACGGCATGGAAGGCTGCCTTGACATCAAGTTTTGCGAACCATCCGCGTCCCTGCTGGCGCTCGTGGATGTCAACAATCAGTGGCATGGGATATGCATCTTCTTCCGTGACGCAGTTGAGGTTGCGGAAGTCCACACAGAAGCGTTTGGATCCGTCCGATTTGCCGACAATGACCAAATTGGCTCGCCAGGGGCTGACAATGGGGACTATTATACCCTGCGCCTTCAACTCCGCGAGATCTTTGTTGATGATCTGTTCTTGGTCAAGGAGGATCCGGCGGACCTTCTGTTTGACTGCAGCAGCTGTGCCGGTATTGATCACATGGAAGGTGTTGACTGCTCCTAAGTCTTTCGCTGCGCCCACAAAATTGTCAGCAAGGGAGTCCAGTAGGTCCCTGAAATCCTGCTTCTGGGCCGGTGAGAGGCGAGGATGAAGGATGTGGTCCCATCGTGGGGGCGAGGATGGTCGTTGGTCGTGGATGGGGTAAAAGTCATCGTCGTCATCTAGGGGGAGGCCTTGGCCGAGCGCCTGCTCACTTTGCTGCCACAGCCCCAAAAGGCTGGCACCCACCCTTGGTTCCGCGTGGTGTGCGGAGAGTTCACGCCATTCCTCAACAAGGATCTGTTCTGCGTTAAGGGCGACCTCCGCAGGGGCTTGGCTGCGGTGGGAACGCAGGCGTGCATCTTCCTGTGCCGCATCGGAGAGGGAAAAGGGTGAGTTACCGGTCACCGGCACCGTTACTCAATCTCCCACAGTGATGAGGGCGTATTCCTTCGTACCGGTGGCGGAGGTGAGTTGCATGACCCCCAGTGAGAACAGGAGGTTGCCTTGCCGCGGAAGGAGATAGTCCATGCCCAGGAGGAAATCATAAGTCCGGGCCTGTGTGGCTTGGACATCCATTGGTTTGTGAAGAAAACCCACTTGCATGGGCAGGCCCCGGACTTCTCCGTCCCCATAATCCATCCCTCTCGTGGAATTGCTGAACTGTCGGCGTGTTGGAAGGATGCGTTCTGTCCATCCAACGAGACACAGGACGCGGAGTGCTACGGTAGTGTGGGTTGCCCCTGTGTCAATGATAGCAAGGAACTTGCGGCCGCACATCCAAATCACACAACAGGCAACTTTGTAGTGGCGGTCATCGCGGCGAGGTCGTTCCAGAGGCTGTGGTGCCCAACCCCAATCCATCTCCTCCGTGGTCAATCCCGGTAGGGCCTTCGCTACGACCCGTCGGGTGTTCTGAGTGCCGTGAGTTGGAGTGGTACAGGTGAGGGAGATGCCGATGGTCTGGAGGCCATGATTGGCTTGGGTGAATTCTTCTCTGAGCCGCGGAGCCAGCTCGGGGTGAAGTCGGAGAAAATTGAAGAATTCTACGGAGGCGATGGGAGTGGTGAAGAGTTTATGTAACGAATCTGTGGACTCTGCCGCAAGGGCGGGAGCATGGTGGGGCACCGACGAGGTCTTGGCGGAGGCTAGAACTTTCGTAGGTGCGGGATCCATTGTTCGTCGCTTTTCCGGAGGTCGCACAGAACGGGCCGTAACGACCTCTTGCAGTCGCGCCTCAGCAGCTTCTGCCCATCGCCGCAGATCGCTCTGGAGTTGTGCAGCCTCCTGCAGGTCCTATCTGCGGAGCTTGAGTTGACGGGCTCGGGTAATGAGCTCCGTTTCCTCAGGTGTGGGTGTCACCTCTGTGGTTTCATCCTCCGTCTTAGGCAAGCCCAGCTTTATGTTGCGGGCACCGGCCGCGCGGTTTGGCGGCGGGTTTGGCAAGATACCCTGGCCTGTTCCCTAGGTCGCCTGGTCTTGTCCAGTGGGGGACGGAGGCGGTTACTGTTGCTACTGCTGCTGTTTCCACTGATGTTGCTGTTGCTGACCCGGCCATGTCTAGTTATAATACTGCTGCCACTACTGGACCATGGGATCCTGGGAGACTGGGTCAGAGCGCGGAGCTGCTTGTCATTTACGTGGGCAATCCCAAGAAATGTGTTCTAGGCTCTAGCACGTGTAGCAAGCTCTCGGCTTCTGCTGCTACGGGGACAGGGCGTGAGAAGGGGATGGTGCATGAGTCTCACCGCCCTGGTATTGCCGGGTGGACCGCTGTCTCGTGAAAATAGATGTGGCGTCCCGCACCGCGCCTTGGAGGGACTGATAGTGGTCCGCGATCATGAGGCTGCTGATTTCATCGGGAAGTGCGCGGATGAGGTTTTGCAGCAGGACCCATAGCGGTAGGCCTTCCCCTTGCGGGCTTTTGGCCACCAAAGCCCAGGTCAGGAACTGGTCCAGAAATCTGCGGACGTCGTCATCCTTGTGCATGACCTCCTTTTCAATCTTCCGCAGTGCTTCCTCCTTTGTCAGGTGCTTAAAGCGCTCGATGAGGGCATTGCCAAAATCCTCGAAAGAAGGGAAAGGCGCCCGCGCGTTGTACCAATCAGCTGCAGCCCCCTGGAGGTGAAGTTCCGCAGTGGCGAGGCAGAGGTCAGGCGGAATTTGGCCGATGCTAGCATAGAGGGTGATTTGTTTGAGCCAGACCCAGGGGTCCTCCACCGGGGCACCCTTGAAGGAGTTCAATCGCGAGATATTGGCGGGTTCAGAACGGATGTATTGCAGCTGCGGAACGGTGCTGCGGCTAGTCGTCAACGCAGTCACAGCACGTGGGGGCAAAATGGTTGCACCAGGGACCGCGGAGTATCCCATTGGGGGGTTTAGTGTCTGTGGCTGCCCCGCGGGCTTGGGAAAGCCTGGCTGCATGGGTGGGGGAAGCATGTACCAAGAGGGAGGCACTGATGCAGTAGCGGTGTAAGGTGTGGAGAAGAATGCTGTCCCAGGGGGCGGAGCCTGGGTCTCGGGCGCCGATGGCATCATCTGGGGCACCCAATATGTCTGGTTGACAGGAATCGCTATCGCGGAATAGGGCTAAGCCGCTGGTCCCATGCTGGCAGTCAAGGCTGCTACCGTCCCCGCAGAGTGTTGTGTCCCATGTGTCTGCTGTGGTAACAGGTGCGAGTGGCTCTGCATTGTCAGTCGCGGACATGGCATTGGTGGTGCTGCTCCCGCGGGCACTACCCCAACCAGTTGCTACTGGGGAATTTGTTGATGGGCTATCGTTGATGACTGCGGCGGTGCGCCGGGCACGAGCGTCAGTAGTGTCATCCCACTTGTGCCATGCGCATGGACTACTGGTACTGCGTTGCCCATACGAGTGGAGGAAAGGGCTGGATTATGGTGTTTGTTGGCACCATACCCCCAAGCGTCTGCTGCTGATGGCTCAATGGTTGAGTTCCCGCTGGTGGCGCTTGTGCTGGGGCTCCCTGGTGAGTAACGCAAGCACCCTGAGTCCCTAGCTGCGTCATCCCTGTAGGGGCTTGAACCGACACCCCTGCTTGCGGCACGGGCTGCCAAGGTTGTTGGGTCAGTGGTTCCAGTGCCGGTAGTGCTCCCGCTTGCATCACACTGGTCACTGCCTGGGATGGGTGCACCTGCTGCTACGGTGGTGCTCTTGGTATGGCCTGTGTGGGTACTCCCATCAATGGTGCACTCATGCTCAGCTGTAGAGGCTTCTGCTGCAACGCTGGGCCGGATGCGTAGGAATGCGGTGGCCCTCCTGCCTGGCCGACTCCCAAGGCCTGCTGCAGCAGGTACATCGGCGGTTGAGAGGGTGCGGCAGGTTCCACCTGCATCGTTCCCACAGACGTGGAAGGCTGATTTGCCGGTGGCTGGTTCACCGATAACAGCGCAAATCCCGTTGTTTGTGAGGGCCCCGGCATTTCTAGCAGCTTGCCTCCCGGGTGGAACGCAGGTGGAGTCGTCTGCTGCTGTTGTGATCCTGTCAGAGGCGGTCCTGTCGCCATACCTTCCGGAACCATCCCTGCCACCTGCCGCGACAGGATGGAATCCATAGGCGTCCCAAGCGCGGGGGTCAGTGGTCCCGTCTGCTGCAAGTCCGTCACTGGCCGCTGGTCGTCCACTGCTGGGTTGTCGGTGGCTTCCGCTTCCTTGTGGTTCTGTGGTAACTTTTGCGGATGTACTGTCAGGGATGCGTGGTGTGCCGGTATGCCGCCAGCCGGCATTGGCTGCTGCCCGCCACGATGGTGGTAGACCAATCCGCGATAGGCTTCGAGTCCTCCATCATCAGAGTGTTGTTCCAATGATGATTGGGGGTCGGAAAACCACGGTAGTGCCGCAGCCACAGCCTCCTGTCCCTCCAACTCGTACTGGGGTTGGCTGGGTCTGCGGCTGCCATGGTCGGAGAGTGCCTCCACTTCCACACGGTCGCCCAGAACGTTCATGATGCAACGCCAGTGCAGCTGCTCCAGCCACTCGTTCACCCGACCATGTTGGACCAGTGGATCTACGCCTGGTGAGGAGCTGACTGGGGTGTGGAGCAGCACCGGTGAGGAGTTCTGGGCGTCCTCGTAGCTGGTAGCTTGGCGTGGCAAGAAGCACCGCACGCTTGACTGCTGCTGCCGTCTCCTGCAATCTTGATGCACAAAACTTGCTGCCGACATCAATGACTGATCTGAAGGTTATGCGCAGTTCCGCTAAACAAAGAGCAAGCAACTGTCCACGCTCACCGCACCATGACACTGATACCCCGAATTTTGCCACACCTCCAACTATCTCTGCACCGACACAATTCCGCGTAGCCCGCGGATCATGCACTTCTTACTACTATCTCAGCTCTACTTAGACAGGTAGCGGAATCACGGGACCCCAACCCCTAGCTACTGACAGTTCTGCAGACGAAAGGCCTTAATCTCTGTGCACGAACCTCACCGATGAATGACACTCTGCGGTCCACTCCTTGCCACACGGGAGCCACCACCGCATGGCTTCCAGCTCCTCTCCGCGGAACCCTTGTGCCGTGGACGTGTGCAAGCAAAGGTACTGCTGGCAGTTCACCTCACTCGGACTTTCGGCTCTTCACGCACGTGATTCCGTAGTCCGCGGAAGGGAGTCCAAGAGTTACAGAAGGCACGGGGGCGGTGGGATAGTGAGCAACGGGAGCGGTTGAATGTCTTAGATGAACTTGGCAGAGTACATGGAGGCGGAGTATTGCTCAGAAAGGCATGCAAGACTGAGCTGTCTCGTGCTAGTGTTCTCTATGTCTTATCTACTTGGGACTCCGCACGGTGTGACTACACACCGCTGGTATCATCCCTCACAAGCTATCTCCCTTCCTTGGACTCCTCGCGGTGTGGCTACGCCCCTCAGGTCTCGTCCTCAAACACAGCATGTCCCTTACTAACCATCTTCTTCATCCGCGGATCGTGCACGCGGTCTTCGTATTCTTCCTTGAATCTTCGTCTTCCGCGGTGCGTCTCCAGAGGTTCCTCCGTGATTGATTCCTAGGCACTAACGTTGATTGGATGCTTCTCCCCTATTGCGCAGTTCCTCCGCTGACTTGTCTGCGCCTTGACAGCAATCACAAGCTTTACCGCGGTTCGTCTTTGTTCTTTTTGTACCGTGGATTTCTCATTATTGCCTCCCGCCTTTTTCTCCTAAACTTCATGCCCTTAGCTGTAGAGAAAGCGCCGTAGACGCCCTGCCCCTAGGCTCTGCGCTACCCATTGCTCAACCGCGTCCGCGGGAGCCAGCGTTCTGTGCGCGGAACATAGCCAGCCTAGGCCCTCTCCGCGGATGGGTCTTCCCCGCAGAGCTGCGGCTGAAGTGTGCCTGACACACCAAGGAAGCAGCTTCCGGGAGGGAGCCCGGTGGGCGGGATTTTCTGCCTGGACCATCTTAAAGACATAAAAAAAAAAAAAACTATGGCACAACTCAAGCAAAACTCCGGCACAACTCTGGCAGAAAATCTAGCACAACTCTGGCACAACTCGGGCAAAACTCTGGTACACCTCTGGCACAACTCTGGCACAACTCTGGCAAAACTCTGGCACAACTCCGTCACAATTCTGGCACAACTCCAGCATAACTCTGGCACAACTCTGGCACGACTCTGGCACAACTCTGGCACAACTCTGGCACATCTCTGGAACAAGTCTGGAACAACCCTGGCACAACTCTTGCACACCTATGGCACAACTCTTGCACACCTATGGCACAACTCTGGCACAACTCTCCCACAACTCTGGCACAACTCTGGGAAAACTCAGGCACAACTCTGGCACAACTCGTGCACAACTCTGGCACAACTCTAGCAGAACTCTGGCACAACTCTGGCACAACTCTGGCATAACCCTGGCACAACTCTGGCACAACTCTGGCACAACTCTGGCACAACTCTGGCACAACTCTTGCACAACTCTGGCACAACTCTGGCACAACTCTGGCACAACTTTGGCACATCTCTGGCACAACTCTGGCATAAGTCTTTCAAAACTCTGGCACAACTGTGGCACAACTATGGCACAAATCTGGCACAACTCTGGCACAACTCTGGCACAACTCTGGCACAACTCTGGTAGAACCCTGGTAGTACTCTGGCAAAACTCTGGCACAACTCTAGCACAAATATGGCACATCTATGGCAAAACGTTGGCACATCTCTGGCAAAACTATGGCACAACAATGGCAAAACTCTGGCTCAACTCTGGCACACCTCTGGCACAAATCTTGCACAACTCTGGCACAACTCTGGCACCAGTCTGGAACTACTCTGGCACAACTCTGGCACAACTCTGGTACAGCTCTGGAACAACTCTAGCACATCTCTGACACAACTCTGATAGAACTTTGGCACAAATCTGGCACAACTCTGCCACAACTCTCGTACAACTCTGGCACAGGTATGGCACAACTCTGGCACAACTCTTGCACCACTCTGGCACAACTCTGGCACAACTATGGCACAACTCTGGAAAACCTCTGGCACATCTCTGGCATCATTCTCGCACAACTCAGGCACAACTCTGGCACAACTCTGGCACAACTCTGGCAGAACTCTGGCACATCTCTGGCACATTTCTGGCACAACTCTAGAACAACTCTGGCACAACTTTGGCACAACTCTGGCACAACTCTGGCACCACTCTGGCACAACTCTGGCACAACTCTGGCAGAACTCTGGCACATCTCTGGCACATTTCTGGCACAACTCTAGAACAACTCTGGCACAACTTTGGCACAACTCTGGCACAACTCTGGCACCACTCTGGCACAACTCTGGCACAACTCTGGCAGAACTCTGGCACATCTCTGGCACATTTCTGGCACAACTCTAGAACAACTCTGGCACAACTTTGGCACAACTCTGGCACAACTCTGGCACCACTCTGGCACAACTCTGGCACAACTCTGGCAGAACTCTGGCACATCTCTGGCACATTTCTGGCACAACTCTAGAACAACTCTGGCACAACTTTGGCACAACTCTGGCACAACTCTGGCACCACTCTGGCACAACTCTGGCACAACTCTGGCAGAACTCTGGCACATCTCTGGCACATTTCTGGCACAACTCTAGAACAACTCTGGCACAACTTTGGCACAACTCTGGCACAACTCTGGCACCACTCTGGCACAACTCTGGCACAACTCTGGCAGAACTCTGGCACATCTCTGGCACATTTCTGGCACAACTCTAGAACAACTCTGGCACAACTTTGGCACAACTCTGGCACAACTCTGGCACCACTCTGGCACAACTCTGGCACAACTCTGGCAGAACTCTGGCACATCTCTGGCACATTTCTGGCACAACTCTAGAACAACTCTGGCACAACTTTGGCACAACTCTGGCACAACTCTGGCACACCTCTGGCACAACTCCGTCACAACTCCTGCACAACTCCGGCAAAACTCTGGCACAACTCTGGCACAACTCTGGGACAACCCTGGCACAACTCTGGTACACCTCTGGCACAACTCTGGCACAACTCTGGCACAACTCTGGCACAACTCTGGCACAACTCTGGCACAACTCTGGCACCACTCTGGCACAACTCTTGCACAACTCTTGCACAACTCTGGCACAACTCTGGTATAACTCTGGCACACCTCTGGCACAACTCTGGCACACCTCTAGCACAATAATGGCACAACTATGGCACAACTATGGCACAACTCTGGCACAACTCTTGCACAATTCTGGCACAACTCTGGGACAACTCTGGCACAACTCTGTCTCAACTCTGGCACAACTCTGGAAAACATCTGGCACAACTCTGGTACAACTCTGGCACAACTCGGGCACAACTCTGGCGTAACTCTGGTACAACTCTGGCACAACTCTGGCACAATTTTGGAACAACTCTGGCACAACCCTGGTACAACTCTGGCACAACTCTGTCATAACTATGGCATAACTCTGGCACAACTCTGGCACAACTCTGGCTCAACTCTGGCACAACTCTGGAACACATCTGGCACAACTCTGGTACAACTCTGGCACAACTCGGGCACAACTCTGGCGTAACTCTGGTACAACTCTGGCACAACTCTGGCACAATTTTGGAACAACTCTGGCACAACCCTGGTACAACTCTGGCACAACTCTGTCATAACTATGGCATAACTCTGGCACAACTCTGGCACAACTCTGGCTCAACTCTGGCACAACTCTGGAACACATCTGGCACAACTCTGGTACAACTCTGGCACAACTCGGGCACAACTCTGGCGTAACTCTGGTACAACTCTGGCACAACTCTGGCACAATTTTGGAACAACTCTGGCACAACCCTGGTACAACTCTGGCACAACTCTGTCATAACTATGGCATAACTCTGGCACAACTCTGGCACAACTCTGGCTCAACTCTGGCACAACTCTGGAACACATCTGGCACAACTCTGGTACAACTCTGGCACAACTCGGGCACAACTCTGGCGTAACTCTGGTACAACTCTGGCACAACTCTGGCACAATTTTGGAACAACTCTGGCACAACCCTGGTACAACTCTGGCACAACTCTGTCATAACTATGGCATAACTCTGGCACAACTCTGGCACAACTCTGGCTCAACTCTGGCACAACTCTGGAACACATCTGGCACAACTCTGGTACAACTCTGGCACAACTCGGGCACAACTCTGGCGTAACTCTGGTACAACTCTGGCACAACTCTGGCACAATTTTGGAACAACTCTGGCACAACCCTGGTACAACTCTGGCACAACTCTGTCATAACTATGGCATAACTCTGGCACAACTCTGGCACAACTCTGGCTCAACTCTGGCACAACTCTGGAACACATCTGGCACAACTCTGGTACAACTCTGGCACAACTCGGGCACAACTCTGGCGTAACTCTGGTACAACTCTGGCACAACTCTGGCACAATTTTGGAACAACTCTGGCACAACCCTGGTACAACTCTGGCACAACTCTGTCATAACTATGGCATAACTCTGGCACAACTCTGGCACAACTCTGGCTCAACTCTGGCACAACTCTGGAACACATCTGGCACAACTCTGGTACAACTCTGGCACAACTCGGGCACAACTCTGGCGTAACTCTGGTACAACTCTGGCACAACTCTGGCACAATTTTGGAACAACTCTGGCACAACCCTGGTACAACTCTGGCACAACTCTGTCATAACTATGGCATAACTCTGGCACAACTCTGGCACAACTCTGGCTCAACTCTGGCACAACTCTGGAACACATCTGGCACAACTCTGGTACAACTCTGGCACAACTCGGGCACAACTCTGGCGTAACTCTGGTACAACTCTGGCACAACTCTGGCACAATTTTGGAACAACTCTGGCACAACCCTGGTACAACTCTGGCACAACTCTGTCATAACTATGGCATAACTCTGGCACAACTCTGGCACAACTCTGGCTCAACTCTGGCACAACTCTGGAACACATCTGGCACAACTCTGGTACAACTCTGGCACAACTCTGGCACAACTCTGGTACAACTCTGGCACAACTCTGGCACAACTCTGACACAAGTCTGGCACAACTCTGGCACAACTCTGGCAAAACTCTGGCACAACTATGGCACAACTCCGGATGTAGAGTTAATTGAAGGACTTTTATATACTAGAAGAAGTGTGTATAGAGGGAAGTAATGTATTAGGAAGGTTCTAGGAAGGTGATAACTAGTTAACAATGTTGTTTGAGATGTTGTATAGGAAGGAAGAAACTTTTATGCACTAGGTAAAGTGTGTATGAGATATTTTTGTACAGTGCTAAGCTTCCATGCAAGGTACTCCTTGTGGAGATTAGGTAGTGGGGGAGGGGGGGTTAAAAGTGTATGTGCGGATTGCATGTGGGGGTGTATGGCTGGATAGGTGGGTTTTTTGTACTGATATGAACTTGTGTATGTTCCTTTAAGTGATGTAGTTCTTGGGAGTTTGGAGGAGGGGGTTTGGGGTAAAAAGTCTATGTGGGGAGTGTAAGTGGAGGTGTATGGCTAGATGTGTGGATTGTGTGTAGAATTGTGTACTTGTGTATTTTGGTTTGAGTAATGTGTTTGAGATTGGTTGGTGGTTGTTGGGGTGGAGGGTGTCTGGGGGTAGAAAGTTTATGAGGAGACTGTAAGTGGAGGTGTATCACTGGGTATATGGGATGCGTGTAGAAGTTTGTACTTGTGTACATTGGTTTGAGCATTCTGTTTGAGATTGCTTGGGGATGATTGTTTGAGGAAGGGGGGAAGGGAGTGTGGGAGTGGAAAGTGCATGTGGAGAGTTTAGGTGGATGTGTATTTTTAAATGTGTGGGTTTTGTGTAGACATATACACTTGTGTATGATAAATCTGAGTGATTTGGTGAGTGGGGGTCAAAAGTGTATGTGAGGATTGCATGTGGAGGTATAAGGTAGGATAGGTGGGTAGTATGTACAGACATGAACTTGTGTATGCTTGTTTGAGTGATGTGGTTAGTGTCGGTTGAGAGGAGGGTGTTTGGGGTGGAAAGTGTATGTGGGGAGTGCATGTGGAGGTGTACGGCTGGATGTGTAGGTTGTGTGTAGAAATGTGTACTTGTGTATGTTGGTTTGAGTGACGTGTCTGATGTTAGTTGGTGGTCGCTTGGGTGGGGGAGGGAGAGGGGGTTGTGGAGGTGGAAAATGTATGTGGGGATTGCATGTGGAGCTGTATGGCTGGATAGGTGGGTTGTGTGTAGAGATATGAACTTGTGGGTATTCCTTTGAGTGATATAGTTAGTGCTAATTTGGAGGAGGGGGTTTGGTGTGAAATGTGTGTCCTATCTTCCTAACTTTTTTTATCATAAATATATATAAAAATTGTTTTAGGATTCCTTGGAATCTTCCATTCTTGAAGTAAATTCTTAAAGTTTTTAAGACATGAATTAGGAATATTCCTTTTTTATTCAGAAAACTTGCATGAAAAACAGTCATGTGACATGTGCATATGCATTTATGTAAGCATCTAACATGATGAGATGATGTTTGAACTTTTATTGATTGTCATGCATTTTAAAAATCTTCTCGTGTTGTAATCACTTACATGAACTATATCTGGTAACTAGTATGTGTGGGGAGATTTATACTGGTCTGATTTGTTTTATGTGATGTGTTTGAGATTTTTTGGTAGTGATTAGGATTGTTACAGTTCTAATCAGGTGTAAGTGAATATGGGGAGTGCAAAAGGTGATGTGTGAATGGGTGAGTGTCGAGAGTTTAGACAAACACTTGTGTATGATATTGTGAGTGTAAGGTAAGACTTACGTGGGATTGGGACTTGTCACGTTCTCTTGTGCATAACAACTGATTGAATGAATTTTAAAATTGAGTGTATTGTGCGTGTAGTTGTGTAGTAGTGTATAATTAAATTTGACCACCAAATTTGAAGCCATCCACAAGTACGTTGTTGAAACTTCCTCCAAGATAAAGATGTAACATAGAATGATAAAGAGTTTCACATCCGTTTGGAATGTGCCCAGGCGAAAATTTGCTACACTGGTTATCTTCAGCGACAAATACGACATGTATTGTACCAAAACAGAAAGAAGGTTAGGAATGTATGTTTCCTAGCTACCGCGCATTCGTACTTATCGTTTTCCCGAGTCAGAAGAGAGTCATCGCTCAGTTTTTGACCTGTTTCAACGGAATGTCGTGACACAGTCGGTCAGCAGTCAAGAAGCAAATCTGTGGCTAGAGCGGCGGTGAAGAAGTCGTGCCTGTCACTCGAGTGACAGGCTGGCTGTCAGGGGTATTGATGCACGTGGCTCTGTTCAACCAATAGTGCGGTGAACTGCTGACCTCGGCCGGCGGCGTTGCTGACACCCGAGTAGTCGGGCTTCGCCGCCGGAGCCCGACTACTCGGGTGTTGGGCTTCGCCGCTGGCCGAGGTCGGTTGACAATTCGCCGGCAGATTGTAGACAAAGGTTATCTCCTTTACTGGTTTGTCATCGACATCCGTTCGATAACGGGATCAATAAACATCTGGAAATGACCATCACATGGTCAACAACCGTCGTCAATCGTAACAAACGAGCAGTGGACGGGAATCATATCAACCTGTGCACTTGTGTACATTTTGCTGTTCCCACGAGGTGTTTGTCATCCACTTCCGCCAGCACATGCGACGTACACTTCTACGCAAGAGGACGAGGGCAGGGGGAGGGAGGTGGCACTAGATTTCAGAAGTGCATAGGGTCAGTGCATATGGGAGTGTGGTCTTCGTCGGACTCGTCAACGGAATTTATACACAAGTGCAAAGCTAAGAGCCTTCTAGGATCATTCGTGATCGTAACACACTAGTGTACTCTGAAGCCAAATACGCCTGCGAACACTCGAGCACCGTCGCATACACTGTCCACGTGCACTTCAAGGTACTTGGGGGGGAGGGATGGGGGGGGGGGGGGGGGGGGGGGGGGAAAA
>SZWC01020273.1:13275-33529 GCA_023375785.1 Penium margaritaceum
TCTCTCTCTCTCTCTCTCTCTCTCTCCCATCCTCCCTTCCTCGATGCCCCCTTCACCATCTCCCTCCCCCCTCCAATGTCCCCCAACTCAATACGCAACTGTCGCTCATTCATGCAGGATTGACGAGTCAGCCTCTCCAAGGCATGCAGAGGAAAAGCCTCGGGTTTTTCATCATACTGTCGCATAGAAACATGCTTTTCTTTCTCTGTGCCACTGACGCACGTCGAGGAGTCAGCCTCAGGCATGCGGTGGAAAGCATTAATCGTTTATGAAACTGTTGTGCAGAAATGTTCCCTTTTTCAAAAAGAGAACATTCCTTTTTTCTCTGTGCCACGTATGCAGGTTGACGAGTCGGCCTCACGAAGGCACGCAGGGGCAGGCCTAGGCCTCGCCATCTCGCAGTCTCTTGTCTGCCTCATGGGCAGCAGCGAGGGGATCACCGTCTCCTCCAACCCGGGGCACGGGTCCACCTTCTCCTTCTGCCTCCCGTTCGGCCGTATCCCCGAAAAAATCTTCTCCCGTCTCCCGCTTCCTCTTGCCACCATCGGCAGCTATTCAGAATCAGATGCAGCAGCTGCCGCGGCAACAGCAGCAGCAGCAGGCGGACCTGCTGCGTCGCATCTTCACGCTGCTTCAACGGCAGGAGCCCTACGGCTGCCACCGCTGCCGTCGCCGTCGTTGCTCTGGGACCTTGACGAGGAGGAAGAGGTAGCAGAGGCACAGGCAGCGGCAGCAGCTTCTGCTGCTGCCGCAGCTGCTGCTTGTGCTGCTGCTGCTGCAACTGCATACTATGGACGGAGAGGGCCACCAGGGAATGGAGGTGGCTCTGCAGGTTTTTCGAGGGAAGATGGGACGAACCTGGAGTCGTGGGAGTTTCGAGCCTCTGTTGGATGGGGCGGTGCAATGCAGCAGGCTGTTCAATCCGGCGAACAGGGTGTGCCTGCTTCTGCTGCTGCAGTTGCCTCTTCTGCTGCAGGTTTTGCTGCTGCCCCTGGTGCAGCAACTTCTTACCCTGCTGATTCTACGGTGCTGGAAGATCTGAGCACATCACCCAGAACAGACGACCACCAGCAGGAGCAGCAGCAGCAGCAGCAGCCATGGTGGCAACATCAGCAGCAGGTGCAGCAGCAACATGAGGAGCAGCAATGCCAGCCACAGCAGCAGGCCCAAGAGGGTGACCCCAACCAGCAGCAGCATCAACGTAGCCACCATCACCACCTGGAACCCTATCAGTACCAACGCCCTCCACTACCACAGCAGCTCCCACAGCAGCAGCAGCAGCAGCAGCAGCATTCTACCGCAGCAGGTGGACTGCTGCGAGAGTTCAGAGGGATAGGGGAAGGGGGGGATGGGGTGTATAGCCACAAGCGGAGGAAGTTGGAAGAATGTAGAGGAGGAGATGAGCCAAGGGAGGAAGGTCAGGAGCCAGTCAGAACTGCTCAGCAAGGAGGGACTGATGGCTGTGAAGAAGATGAAGGTGAGAGTACGGGGGGTAGGTGCAAAGGAGCGGAGGAAGAACGAGGGAAGGAACAAGCCATGAGAGGCGGACAGGAGGCTGAAGGCGAGGCTCTGCGTGGAACCAGAGGAAGCACAGAAGGCATTGCAGTTGAAGGTTCTGGGGGACGAGGGGGGAATACGGATGACGGAGGCAGAGGAGGAGGAGGGCGAGTTATTTTGGATGGGATGCACACGGCTCCTGAGGATGCCCCTCCGCCCTGCAGTGCAGGGCAGGAGCACAGGGAGCAAAACTCAGACCCTCAGGAGCACCGTCCGCTCCAGGAAGAGCAGCAGCAGCAGCAGCGGCAGCAGCACCGGCACCAGCACCAGCAGCAGCAGCAGCAGCAGCAGCTTCAGGAGGAGCAGAGGCAGATGCAGCAGGCGTGGCGACAGCTTCGGTGCTTAGTTGTGGAGGACAACATCGTGAACCAGATGGTGCTCGTGCGCATGCTCAAAGTCATGCTGGGCGTGGCGCGTTGCGACGTGGCTTGTGACGGTCTGCAGGCCGTGGAGGCGTGTCGGAAGCAGCGATACGACGTCATCTTCATGGTGGGTGCTCTTGCCGTTGCTTATTGCTTTGATTTCGCTGCGGCTGCCCTCTCAAAGTGATTGTGTCGATCGAGATGTGCACACGTGGCGGACGTGTATCCATTTTTCTAGTACGCTTCGCAAAGCCCTTTGAATACTCGAGTACTGGTCAAGGTGACTATGTCAATCAAACAGTGCACATGTTGCGGACATGGTGCGAGACGACAGATGAAGAGTGAGGGGGGGAGAGAAAAGGACAGGACAAGAGAAATTTGAGGAACAGGGCTTGAGGGTTAATGCTACCCGTGCAAACGCTCAGGGTCATGTTGTTAGGGCGAGCGTTTTGACGCCACAGTCCGCCCATGTGCAGGCTTCGTGGCAGGGTGTCGTCAGCAGCGGCATGGGCATCCTCTTCCTGTTGGATGTTTTCCTTTGTGATTTAATTGTGAAGCCATGGCAGACAATGTGAGAGCATGGCAGACAATGAGAGAGCATGGCAGACAATGTGAGAGCATGGCAGACAATGTGAGAGCATGGCAGACAATGTGAGAGCATGGCAGACAATGTGAGAGCATGGCAGACAATGTGGGAGCATGACAGACAATGTGAGAGCATGGCAGACAATGTGAGAGCATGACAGACAATGTGAGAGCATGGTAGACAATGTGAGAGCATGGTAGACAATGTGAGAGCATGGCAGACAATGTGAGAGCATGACAGACAATGTGAGAGCATGACAGACAATGTGAGAGCATGACAGACAATGTGAGAGCATGACAGACAATGTGAGAGCATGACAGACAATGTGAGAGCATGACAGACAATGTGAGAGCATGACAGACAATGTGAGAGCATGGCAGACAATGTGAGAGCATGGCAGACAATGTGAGAGCATGGCAGACAATGTGAGAGCATGGCAGACAATGTGAGAGCATGACAGACAATGTGAGAGCATGACAGACAATGTGAGAGCATGACAGACAATGTGAGAGCATGGCAGACAATTGAGAGCATGGTAGATAATGTGAGAGCATGGCAGACAATGTGAGAGCATGACAGACGATTTGAGAGCATGACAGACAATGTGAGAGCATGACAGACAATGTGAGAGCATGGTAGACAATGTGAGAGCATGGTAGACAATGTGAGAGCATGACAGACAATGTGAGAGCATGACAGACAATGTGAGAGCATGGTAGACAATGTGAGAGCATGGTAGAAACATGCAATGGTCTCAGCAAATCAGAAACATGCAAGCCATGTGACTCCATTGTGCCAAAACTGTCTGCATGTCAATCCATCGTGTCAAAACTGTCTGCATGTCAATCCATCGTGTCAAAACTGTCTGCATGTCAATCCATCGTGTCAAAACTGTCTGCATGTCAGTCCATTGTGTCAAAACTGTCTGCATGTCAGTCCATTGTGTCAAAACTGTCTGCATGTCAATCCATCGTGTCAAAACTGTCTGCATGTCAGTCCATTGTGTCAAAACTGTCTGCATGTCAGTCCATTGTGTCAAAACTGTCTGCATGTCAATCCATCGTGTCAAAACTGTCTGCATGTCAGTCCATTGTGTCAAAACTGTCTGCATGTCAGTCCATTGTGTCAAAACTGTTCGCATGTCAGTCCATTGTGTCAAAACTGTCTGCATGTCAGTCCATTGTGTCAAAACTGTCTGCATGTTAGTCCATTGTATCAAAACTGTCTGCATGTCAGTCCATTGTGTCAAAACTGTCTGCATGTCAGTCCATTGTGTCAAAACTGTCTGCATGTCAGTCCATTATGTCAAAACTGTCTGTGTGTGAGTCTGTGGTCAGAAACTTTGAAGACCGTACTTTGCATTGGACAAACTGATAGCCAACAATGGACATTACCAGTGTTTTTATAGTTTCAGACAATATGTACAGGCATATTCTCGCGCGTGAAGTATTGCTGCATTGGTACAAGGACCTTTTGTGTACTTCCCAAGCATGCATCCTTGTGACTGACACATGCCTGATCCCCCCCCCCCCCCCCCCCCTCCACTCTTTCCTTCCAGAGTTTTTACGAAGTGTTTTTGCTTGTACGAGCACAAGCATGCATCTCGGACTTCCAGGTCCATCACATTCACTCGCCGTTGGCATTTCTTGCCGCTGAATTTCCGACGTGCACCATCCAGTACGTGGGCCTGCAGAACAAAGGATGTCTCGAACGTTTTCCGGTAACATCCAGGATTTTTCTGTCTCAAACGTTTTCCGGTAACATCCAGGATTTTTCTTTCTCAAACGTTTTCCGGTAACATCCAGGATTTTTCTTTCTCAAACGTTTTCGCGTGCACTTCGCCGCACGAGTGGCTGCAGGACTGCCACATGCCGCGCATGGACGGCTTCGAGGCGACGGTCAGAATCAGAGAGGACCTCTCGAGGGCCGCCGTCCCTCCCAGCGCAGCAGCAGCGCACACCCGCTCCGTCTACGGCCCCTTCCAGCCATCAACCGGTCGCGCCTGCNTTCCGACGTGCACCATCCAGTACGTGGGCCTGCAGAACAAAGGATGTCTCGAACGTTTTCCGGTAACATCCAGGATTTTTCTTTCTCAAACGTTTTCGCGTGCACTTCACCGCACGAGTGGCTGCAGGACTGCCACATGCCGCGCATGGACGGCTTCGAGGCGACGGTCAGAATCAGAGAGGACCTCTCGAGGGCCGCCGTCCCTCCCAGCGCAGCAGCAGCGCACACCCGCTCCGTCTACGGCCCCTTCCAGCCATCAACCCGTCGCGCCTGCGTCGCCGTTCCACCACCGCCGCCCTGTTCTACACCGCAATGGCATGAGGTGGACATAGAGGCGGACGTCAAGGTCAGTGATGCCGCTCGTCGGGCTGATGGCGATCATCCAAGTCAGCACGCGGACCACGATGCTGTACGCGGTGGCCAACCAGGAACTGCCAACCGACATGGCCACGACGACCACGTCGGTGCCAGTCGCAAGTGTGATGGGGAGAGCGAGGCGGTGGTTCTGCTGCCGCGAAAGGAGGCACAACCTCATGCGGAGCAGCAGGTGCAGCAGCATCAGCAGTGGCAGCAGCAGCAAGAGCAACAGCGCCATCAACTACAAGACCAGGAGGAACATTTTCGGCAGCCGTTGGAGAAGCAGCAGCAGCAGCGGCAGCAGCTGTGGCATCAGCAACAGCTACAGGAGCAACAGCAACCTCAGCAACAGCAGCATCGGCAACAGCAGCAGCAACCCCAGCAGCAGAAGCAGCAGCAGCAGCAGCAGCAGCAACAGCAGCAGCAACCTCAGCAGCAGAAGCAGCAGCAGCAGCAGTGGCAGCACCAGCAGCAGCAGCAGCAGCAGCAGCAGCAGGAGCAGCCTGTGATTGTGGCAGTGACGGCGTGCGCTCTTCCTCAGGAACGGGATCGGTGCTTTAAGAGCGGCATGAACGCATTCCTCACAAAGCCTGTTAGACCTCCACATCTGGAAGCCGTGCTGCGGCCGCTGCTTTTGCGGAAGCATAAGAAACTGTCACTGCACACTTGACTTGAGTCGTGGAGCATTAGTGGCCATCATGAAATGTGGATGCACCAGAGAGTTTCTACAGTGGAGGTTGTGAAGTGTCATCAATCAGCTCCCCACTTTGGAAATGCATCTTTGAAGGCCATGCATAAAGCAAGCTTTGGCACTGTTGTCTTGCTGTACGGCCAGTATCAGACATTCCACATCATCTATGTAGAAGTAGCGTGTACGATGCCTCACGGAAGTCAAAATTTCTCCTAGGGAGAGTTCAATGATGTCTGGAATCAGCTTTATGCTGCTTCTTACCACTGTAGGTGGCACCAAGCTGCGGTGCCATGCGGACTGCCCCCAAGGAGTCTGGATTTTGGCTGACGCTCAAGGGCTCAGCACACAAAGAACCTAACGGCTTTCCCTTTCCCACTTGCACTTCTTTGCTTTGTCGAAAGTCAAATGTCCATTAAGTACAAAACAGTTGGAGGAAGTTAACGCCGTGTCATATCTATCCCTTTCGTGCAGCAATGTGAGACATGAACTGTGCAGATGAATCATGCAATCCACCAACCAAGTGAAAGGGCTCCTGTGGAGTAACCTAAAAGGTAGGTCCCATCTTCAGCTAGTTTATGCCCTGGATAGTATAGACTAGCCCAAGCGACAGCAGTCTGGTGGAATCCCTTTTCTCCAACTGGAGGCCTTGCAACTTTTCGCCTTCACTCCGTACAAGCCTTGAAGGAGGTCCACATGCATGTGTTCCACCTCTGTGCGACACTCAGACCCATATTGTCATTATGGAACAAGTTTTTGGCACCTATGGGTCTGAATGTTGCACAAGGGTGAAGCACATGCATGTGGACTTCCTTCTGTTGGTGTGTGTGGCTTCCACCCGTCATGAGCGACGGTCAGGACAGCAGCGGTACAGGACAGCACGACGACATGGTCCTCGATGCGGACCCTGGAGGCACCGCCGCGTCAACAAGTGGTGGACCACCCACTCGGAGCTGACTCAATTGCCCCAACGTCGTGGATGCTATCCCGAACCTCCTGCAGTTTTTTTGCAGCCTATCCTTGATGCGGACGCAGCTCGCGCCGGAGCACCGACGAGTGGTGGCTCCACCCACCAACAAGTGCCAGAGAGCTGCCACAACAGGGTGCTTTGCAGTTTGGGTCAGATTCCTTTTTACCCACCATTTGAAAAAGTTCTGCGAAGGTTACCCACGTTTTGGGAATTGCAGACTGGATTCCCCACTTTCTGTCTGGGTATTTACGCATTCCCCACTTTTTGCTCTTTTAAAAAAAAAATGAAAAAAGTTGAAAAACGTTGCGCGCGTTACCCACTTTTAACCATATGACTCCGATACCCACTTTTGCCCGCGACAGGTCTATCCCGTACACATCGCGAATATTTTCAAACGGACCCCAGTCGCTGCCACCCACTCCTCGCTGCTTTTTCTCTCTAACCCGCATCTACCTTGCACGTACTATCTCACTTTCTCCCCTTGTCTCTGCTCACAATCGATGATGAGGGGGGGATGCGAGGGCGAGGGCTCGAGGCCATCGGCCTCGAGCCCTCGCCCTTGCGACGTTGCATATTCGTGTCTTAATCGCTGGCCATCGACCAGCGAGCTGCTGGCCGTCGGCGAACAGCTGGCCGTCGGCGAGCTGCTTGGCAGGCAGCTACTGGCTTTCCGACGACCAGCGAGCTGCTCGGCGGGCACCTGCTGGCCGTCGGCGAGCTGCTAGCCGTCGGCGATTTGCTAGCAGTCGGCGAGCTGCTATCCTCCGCATTCGCGGGGGAGAGGTGTTGGTTTGTGTGGCTTCCACCCGTCACGACCGACACTACTCGTTTACTCATATACCCACATTCGGGGTATATGGCAGAGGAGGGCCTGACGACACGACGGGCCTCCGGAATACACCGAGACTTCTCCAGCACCTACGATAGCGCCGGCGAGACGCCGTCGATGCGTTCCGGCAGCCATGTGGGCTTGTCAGGAGGTAGGAGAGTTTTCTCGGTGGGTTCAGACCCTCGCACCCGGTTGACTGTACCGGTGCGACAAGGAGACCCGATGGCTATTGTGGGGCTTCCGATGTTCGGAAAGCCGTCTGTGATGTCTAGACGTTGATTTCGAGATGTTTTGGCACTGCTCATATTTTCTCGGTGGTCGAGACCCGGGCACTCGGACAGTTCTTCCGGTGCCTCGAGGAGACCACCTTTGCTACTTTCGTGGTGCATGCAGTGTGTTCTCCCTGTTGACTCATTTGGGTTCAGCAGGGGTGACGGGGCCCGGTGCGGTTAGCTGTCGGCGCCCCTATATAAGCCCGCGAGGAGCTCATTTGTAACCTCTCCTTGTTCTTTATACTCAACGTTCCAGACTTAGCCAAATTCTTGCCGTCTTGCATAACACTCACACAGAGCTCATGTTCGTTCTTGCATGGGTCTGCATACCCTAAAATAAATTCCAATTTGGTATCAGAGCGCAGGGGGGCGTGTGAGCAGCAGAAGCAGCAGCAGTGGACGGAACGCAAAGAGAACGCGCCACGTGGTGCCACGCCGGCAGCAGCGTGAGGGAGCGCGAAGTGACTGCACGTGAACGCCACAGGGGCGGTGAGTCGCGCACAACAGCAGCAGTAGAAGCAGCAGCAGCAGCAGCAACAGCAGCACGCATTGGGAGCAGCAGCGTGCACGAGCAGCAGCGACGCAGCAGTAGCTTGCAGCCGTGGCAGCAGCGGGCAGCAGCAGCGAGCAGAAGCAGCAGCGTGCAGCAGCAAGCAGCGACGTAGCAGTAGCAGAAGCAGCAGCAGCAGCAGTAGCAGCTTTAGCAGCAGCAGCAGCAGCAGCCCCAGCAGCAGTAGTCGCAGCAGTAGCAGCAGCAGCCGCAGCAGTAGCAGCAGCAGGAGCAGCAGCGTGCAAAGCGAAAGGAAACAAAAAAAAACAGAAGCAGCAGCGTGCATTAGTAGCAGCCGCGGCGGCAGCAGTAAACAGTAGCAGCTGCTGCTGCGCAGAGCAGCAGTAGCAGCAGCTACTGCAGCAGCGGCGGCAGCAAAAGCAACATGCAGCAGCAGCAGCTGCTGCGCAGAGCAGCAGCAGCAGCAGAAGCAGCTGCAGCAGCTACACCTGCCGCTGCAGCTGCTGCTGCCGCTGCGAGGAGGGCCTCGCAGCCCTCCTCTGATCGGGGGGGCCCTCTGAGGGGGCCCCGCTCGCACCCCTCACTCCCTTCCTCCTCTTCTTAGGGGAGCCCTCGGAGGGCCTTGCCGAGCCCCTCCGAGGCGCCCTTCGGAGGGGGTTGTCGGCCTCGTGGGCCCCCTCGGCCCCGTCGGCCCCGTCGGCCGACCGACGGAGGGACCGGGTCAGAGGGGCGGACAGGCCCCCCCCCCTCTCGCTCCCTCCTCCCCCCCCACACCCACTCGCTCACTCCCTCGCTCAGCGAGCGAGCGAGTGAGCGATTGCACAGGAGGGAGAGCCGGACAGGCCGGACACCCCCCCCCCTTCCTCATTTTCTCCGTTCGCCCACCTTCCAGGCAATCAAAAAAAGGGGGGGGCGAGTAACAAAAAATACGAAAAGAGGTACGCCTTAAAGAAGGAAAAAAAGACAAGAAAAAGCATGAAAAAAAGAGAAAGGGAAGGGCTTCAGGCGAGCACAGGGGAGAACCAAAAACAAAGAAAAGGGTGGAGAGTGAGGGCAAAGAAAAGAAAAACAGCAAGGGGGGCTTGAGGACTAGAGAATAACGACAAAAAAAAGGGTCATCTTCCTACTACCACCGCCGCAACAGCCGTAGCTTCATAGCTGCAGTAGCAGCATCAGGCGGTGGAGTGTCGACGACTACTTAGTGCGGCGGCTGCGCGAGAGCTTGCACTTTCGCCTTCAAAGCCGACAGCGGACTATCGTCGGCAGCAATCTTCGCTTCGAGACGCGTCGTGGACCAGCGTCTTCGTAGGGCCTGTGGATTGGTGCGCGCACTTCACCCTGTGGGATCGACGGCGGATTTGAGTCTTACCGTCTCCGAGGGCTTGGTCGTCTACCGCTTGGAGCAGCGGCCACACCTGTAGCCGCCACCCCTTCTCGTTTTGGAGCAGTCTTCGCTCCCTTCGTGGCAGCAGTATTGGTCGCCGCGGCTAGTCAGACTCTCGTCTCCGGGTGTGCTGTCGTAGTGCAGCTCTTCCCGTCTGGTCACGTTTGCTGACCCGGACGCCGTGACCTCCAGGAGTGATAGTACCTACGGGCCTCATTCTCTCCCGTGGCTTGGTGTTTACCACCGGTAGCAGGTGCCCTCGGCACCTATCCATCGTCCAGCGCACGAGATGAGTGCGCGGACATTTGAGCATGCGCCCTGCGCATTCGCCTGCTACTACTATGGTGATGGACGTCATGGTTGGCGTCGCTGTTGGACGCGCCCTCCCGGCTGGCATCCACCTTGGTTACACCCTCGTCCGAGCCCGCGTCCTCCACAGCATACGGATCTGCCGTCGTTGGTAGATCCCCTAGCTGGACCTCTGGCGAGCATATTCGTTGAGATCCACGGCCTCCGACAGACGGTGCAGCGGGTCTGTGACCTTGTCATCACTGAGTGTGCTTCTGCTACTTTTTCGTCGATGGCCTCTTCGATCACATCTCCTCCACCCTCTCCTCCTTCGTCATCCGATGGTGTACCTTCAGCCCCATCTGCCAGCGAGTCTCAGGCTGCCACCATCCTTTCGATCCTCCACTCTGTTGCGACCACGACGCCACCTCGCGATGACATGTCTTCATGCAGTCGTTCCAATCGAGTGGCCCCGCGACGTCGGCGTCAGCACTCCGCACGCCGTGCTCGCGCCGGTTCCGATACATCCTCCACCTCCTCGGCTTCCATTGCTGTACCTGTCGAGGGGGAGTGTGGTCATCAGACAATGCCTATGCCCGTAGCGACAGTAGCCGCACCCCCGCCGTCCCGCCGTGCCTTAGCGTCAGCCGAGGCAGATGCAGATGACAGGGTGGCAGTACATGACGTGGAGCCTGATCCCACCATGGAGGTCATGGTCCAAACTTGCGTATCATCGAGCTTGACTTCCACGTCCGGGCTGGATCCAGATCTGCTATAGCAGCAGGTTGCGTCAGGAGGAGTGCGGGCCCGGCGTCCCTCGGCGGTGCCACTCGCGGCTCCTACCGGTGGCGTCCCGGCGGTTGCACAGGGGTCCCGTACGGATCGGGATGCCTCTTGCGGAGTTTTGGTGGAGTTTGTGCAGCAGGCTCACACGATCCCGGCGGAGGTTCCAGTGCAGGAGATATGCGTGTCATCAAGGTCGACATCCACGCTGGGACAAGAGCCGGACGTTCTGCAGCAGCAGGTTACCTCAGGAGGAGTGCAGGCACGGTGTCCCTGGACTGTGCCACTCCGGGCTCCGTCCGGTGGAGGCCCAGGACTTTCGGGGGAGAGTGTGCAGACGACTCACACGACTTCGGCAGATGTTGGAGTACTTGGGACCTGCATGTCATTGAGATCGACATCTATGCTAGGGTAGCAGCCGGACATTGTGCAGCAGCAGGTTGCATCGGGAGGAGTGCAGGTCGCACGTGCCTTGACGATACCACTCGCGATTCCGACCAGTAGCGGCCTGGTGGTGGCACAGCAGTCTTGTGCGGATTGGGATGCCCTACACGGATCTCCGGGGGCGTTGGCATACGAGATTCACACCAGTACGATAACAGACGCAGTGCATGCGCAGAGTCAGCGGTTTGATCTTTTGGAGGTTGTGGCATTCTTGAGAGCAGCAAATCTGAGAGACATTGTTTGGACACGTGCTACAACAGACATAGTAGGCTCCACCGTCTCATCTGCGGTACATGAGGACCAGCTTCAGCGTGAGGAGTCGTCCACCTTCCCACACTCTCCCGGTTCCCGTACCCACGACGGAGCAGCGACATACATGACGGAGTCAGATGATGATCCATACTCTATCATCGAGCAGGTGGTAGCGACCAGCATTCCCAGCGAGACAGTGCGTGAGCGCCAGCTGCGCTTGTTGGTCGCCTTGACGGACATTGGTGAGCTGGAGCCTTGTACACCTGTGTCCTACATTTGCGGCAGTCGAGGACACCGAAGCAGATCCATACATGCAGATTGGTTCACCTCGTCAGCAGGAGCTGAAAGCTGCCCCCTCGATTTCACCTCTTGGTGACGCTACCGATCACATCGACGCCGAGAGTGGCAGTACCTGCACGGACGACGCTTCCACATGCTCCACGGACTCTGACGACTCCTCCTTCTCCTTCTCTCTCGGCATGCGACCGCTCACTCCTCGCATGACAGACACGAGCTGTGATGTGGATGCGACACCTGCAGCTGCATCCGATGTTCCAGCGTCTCAGTACATTGCGAGCTCGGTCGACCCCCAGGAGGATGCAGTGGCACCTGTTCCATCATCTTCAGCAGCAGAGATGCAGATGGCGCTATACTCACGAGCTGTGCAGTCTGCATGTGCAGCATCTAGTGAGGCAGAGTTCATTCTACACCAGGTCGACATGGGCCACCTCGACATGTCCGAGGCAGATTATGCTGATATGCAGAAGCGTGTAGTCATGCTACAACGGGAGATGGTGGCAGCACGTGAGCGATTCTCAGAGGAGGGCAGCATCACTGGTACCGACAGGAGCCTTCCGACAGCAGCAGTGATGCTCAGCGTGCCTTCGGCTTCCGCCATCCCGGCTCCTGTCGACCCCATCATCGCTCCTCCTTCTGCTGCCATCACGCACCTTCATCCAGCCGACTCACCTGCCCCATCTTCATCTTCATCCAAGAGTGGTGATCCGGTTCATCGCTCCAGCTCTCCTCTTCTGGCAATACACCCTTGTGTCTCAGGGTCTCCTATCCCGTATCGGAGGCCAGCTCCGCCACTTCATCCACGCACGCATGTTGCTCACCCATTCTCGTTCCTCCGGCGTACACAGATGCATCGCGACAGTGCGGAGGCAGGAGAGACTGTGAGTTGGGACCCTTGGCAGTCACACGAGGACTGGTATACCCCAGGTGATGCAGATTCATTTGAAGAGTTGTAGCCAGAGACACCACTTCGTCTTTGAGGGAGGGAGTCGACTCACAGGTGACAGGGGGAACTGTCTCTACATGATAGATACACTACATGACTCATCGCCCAGGATCTGTTCAGCTACGACATCAGCATCTCCATCGAGGACATCGCTGCCAGGTTCATCTACCCAGGGGGAGTGTTGTGTGGACCTCGACCTGACGCGACGCCATGGGAGATGCATGGCGAGGTCCATGCTCTGTTCTGAGCATGTACAGCATCCCGCATGTGCCTCACGCTACGTGCCTGTACAGCTGCATACAGATGGTAGCACACTATTGGTCGAGACCCGGACACTTGGTGCATTGCACCAGTGTCACGAGGAGACCATGTGATCGTATGTCTTAGTGTGTCGCTGTATTGTGTGTGGCATTGTGCATGCGACTGTTGGTCGAGACCCGGTCACGTGGTGCATTGCACCCATGTTACGAGGAGATCCTCCCTCGATCCTGTGTTTGGATGATGATACCATTGAGTTTGATTGCTCGTAGTGGTCGAGAACCGGACCCTGGTACCGCCAGTGTCACGAGGAGACCATCTTTTCCTTTGACATGTGTATGATGTGCATTACACTGGTTTTTGTGTGTGTGCATCACTCCTCTCATGGTCGAGATCCAGACACTTGGTGGGCTGTGCCAGTGTCCAGGGAGACCCTGGATGGATAGCAGACGAGTGTGTGTGTGTGTGTGTGTGTGTGTGTGTGTGTTTGTGTGAGTTGACTCATGCATGTTATGGCTTGCCATGCATTGTTGTTCCATGCCTTCGCTCATTCGTTCTAGCGTGGACGGCTATGTCAGCCAGGGGGAGTATTGGTTTGTGTGGCTTCCACTCGTCACGACCGACACTGCTCGTTTACTGATATACCCACATTTGTAGTATATGGCAGAGGAGGGCCTGACGACACGACGGGCCTCCGGACTGCACCGAGACTTCTCCAGCACCTACGAAAGCGCCGGCGAGACGCGGTCGATGCGTTCCGGCAGCCATGTGGGCTTGTCAGGAGGTAGGAGAGTTTTCTCGGTGGGTTCAGACCCTCGCACCCGGTTGACTGTACCGGTGCGACGAGGAGACCCGATGGCTATTGTGGGGCTTCCGATGTTCGCTGTTTCAGAAAAGGAAACTATGCAGCAGGTTGGGGCAGCAGCGTTGTTGATGCAGCGTGCGGGCTTCCACGCTCGTTGCTTAAGTCAGCTACCCCCTCAGTCTGCTGCTCTAGAGTCTAAGTCTGGAAGCTCTGGGTTTTGTTACTCAGAAACGCGCGCGCCAGAGTTAGCGCCAGAAAGCAGCTGAAAACTGATGATGACTGATTAGGAATGAAGAATGAACAACAATGGGAGACTTCTCCAAGTTCTAGGCCCCCCCAGCTCTGTAGAGCTTGTTACTCAGTTCATCAGCCAATCAGAAAATAGCTCAGTTCAGGCTGGCAGGTTTTCTCGGTGAGGCCTGCCAGGCAGCCGACAGCCCAAAATCCGGGCGTCGTCTGTTTTGCCTGAAAACTAGACCATACCATAATACCGACGCTGCAAACGCAGCCGTGCGATTAGAGTCTGCTAGAAAAATAGTAGCGAGGAGTTATGGCAGCCTAAACCCAGATGGTGCCCACAATGGTTTATGCTGCCAAACAGGGCCATGCAACATGCAACTGGGATCCTAGGCAGTGCATGACGATGCAGACGCGATGGGACGCACTGGACGCATGCAAGCAGCAACTGCGATGTCAATGACCGCCGGCAACACGACCGCCGAGGAGGCCTGCCGATGGAGCTGAGCGCGTCGCCAGAGAGAGGAGGCTCCAGCGAACTGCGAGAAGACCTCAGCGTGCGTCGGCTCCACCGAACGACACTCCATTAGCGTCGAGTCTCGCCGTCAGTCATCTGCACGCCGATGTACACAAGCCGAGAGGACACAACAGAGCACAATGAGAGATGCGAAAAAAACTAACACTCTCCCATGACTCACAAGCGTAGTGCACATGGGCGAACAGGGACACGGTCAACATCCAGACTCCCCCAGGGCATGCAGAGACGCAGGCAAAGATAAAGAGAGAGCCACTCAAGGACGTACGCCGACCGAACTCACAGCCTTCTTGAACGAGTCGCGCTTCAGTGACTTGGTCAGGAAGTCAGCCAACTGCCGTGCTGTCTCAACCCACACGATGCTGATGCTGCAGTCATGCAACAACGAACGCACATAGTGATACTGAACGTTGATGTGCTTTGTGTGTGTGTGATGCACGCCGTCATTGTCGGCGATGGCCATGGCACTCTCATTGTCACAATGCAACGTGATGGATGGGACGGACTGACGCAACTCGGACAACAGACGACGCAACCACACACTCTCACACGCGCCTGATCCAAGAGCCACATACTCAGCCTCAGCAGTGCTGCGTACAATGCACCCCTGCTTGCCACTGCGCCAGCACATAGCCGTGCCGCCAATCAGAAAGATCCAGCCTGTGCGACTCTTACCATCCGGACTGCCGGCCCAGTCGCTGTCGGTGTAGCCCACTGCGACAACAGACGGTTGACGGCGGAACATGAGACCTCGCCGAGGAGTCGAGAGCACGTAGCGCAATACTCGGATTGCGGCCTCGTGGTGGAGGTGACGCGGCTCCTGAGAAAACTGGGCCAGGAGGTTGACGGCGAACGCGATGTCTGGACGCGTCGTCGTCGCCAGGAACATCAATGACCCGATGACTCGCAGGTACGTGGTCACGTCAACTGGCTCTCCCACAACAGCTGGGTCAGGACTCTTCAGCTTCACCTGGCCATCAGGCGACATGGGTGAGGATGCGCTCGGCACGAGTGGCAGGTCCTCGGCGAAGCGAATGGACAGAGTCTGCACATAAGCAGCCTGATGGACATGGAGGATGCCCTGGGAGCAATCATGCTCGAGCTCCATGCCCAGGAAGACTCGGGCAGACCCGAGATCCTTCATCTGGTAGGTGGCGTGCAGTAGGTCCTTGACGCGCTGGATGACGGCCGTGTCTGGCGACGCAATGAGAAGGTCATCGACGTACACCAGAACAGCAGCGAAGGTCTGGCCTCGCGGACTGACAAACAGTGCAGGGTCCGCGGTGTTGCGCTGGAGCCCACCATGAAGGAGCGTGCTGCTGATCTCCTGGTTCCAGCACCGAGGCGACTGCTTCAGGCCATAGAGGGCCTTACGCAGTCGCCACACTCTCCCGGTGCCATCGTCGAAGCCTAGTGGCTGCACCATGTAAAGCTCCTCACCCTCCAGTGAACCATAGAGAAAAGCGTTACTCACATCCATCTGATGCAGCTCCCACCCGTGCTAGGCGACCAGGCCGAAGTGCGCCCGGCTGGTGGAGAACCGGCCAACTGGGGCAAAGATCTGGTCATAGTCGACCCCAGGGACTTGGGCAAACCCCTTTGCAGTGAGGCGGCCCTTGTACTTGTCCAAGGACCCGTCGGGTTTCCACTTGCACCAAAAGACCCACTTGGCGCTGATGGCCTTCCGACCTGAAGGAAGGTCGACGAGGTCGTACACGTGGTGCTGTCGGATAGCGGCGAGCTCATCGACGCAGGCAGCATCCCAGTGTGCGGCCTCAAGAGAGGCTCGTGCCTCGCGCAAGGTGGCCGGATCTGCAATGGTGGCCGATGTGGTCAGGCCGAGGGCCTTGGTGCCAGGGTCCCCACTCACGACCGTGGGAGTGGAGGAGGCACGTGGAGCCACGGGGGGTCGAGGCGCTACCGAGCGCGGTGCGACGGTCTGCACGCTCACCGACGGCCTGGGTCGGAGGCTGCCGCCGGGGCCACGTGTGTAGCGTGGTAAGGCATGCGATGGCGTTGAGTCTGATGGGCCAGTAGAGGCGACTGGGGCTGTCGGCCCGGAGAGATCAGCGGACGCGATTGGGGCAGCTGGCCCGGAGGGGCCAGCGGACGCGGCTAGGGCAGCTGGCCCGGAGGGACCAGCAGACGCGGCTGGGATAGTTGGCCCAGAGGGACCGGCGGACGCGACTGGGGAAGCTGGCCTGGAGGGACCAGCGGACGCGACTGGGGAAGCTGGCCCGGAGGGACCAGCGGACGCGGCTGGGGCAGCTGGCCCGGAGGGACCAGCGGACGCGACAGGGGAAGCTGGCCCGGACGGACCAGCGGATGCGACTGGGGCAGCTGGCCCGGAGGGATCAGCAGACGCGACTGGGGCAGCTGGCCCAGAGGGATCAGCAGACGCGACTGGGGCAGCAGGCCCGGAGGAACCAGCGGACACGACTAGGGCAGCCGGCTCAGAGGGACCAAAGAATGTGTCACCCGGATGCGGTAGGACGGAGGACGGACTCACCACTCCCCCACGCGACGGGATAGACACAGACAAGCCGGAGCGAATGAGGTTGCGAGGAAACAGGTCCTCGAAGAAGAGGGCATCCCGGGACTCGACAATGCAGTGCCGGGAGGGGTCCCAAAAGCGCCAGGCCTTGGACTGACGAGAGACACCAAGGAAGGTGCATGGATGACCGCGGGGGGCGAGCTTGTCGCCCTGCTGCGGAGAGGGCAGCCAGACAATGGCGACACAACCCCAGACGCGAGCGGGGCGGAGGTCAGCGCGCTGACCGCACCAATGCTGGTACGGCGTGGACTGACGGGGAAGGGGACCGTGGGGAATCCGGTTCCAGACCCAGGTCATGTAGGCCATGGCTTCAAAGTAGAAGCCCTCGGAGAGACCGGACTCGACACGCATGGTGCGGACGGCGTCGGCCATGGTCCGGTTCCACCGCTCGGAGACACCGTTCTGGGCGGGTGTGTAGGGCGCCGATGTCTCGTGGTGGATCCCGCGGGAGGCGAGGAAAGTCGTGGCCTCACCCATGTACTCGCCACCGCGATCGGAGCAAAAGCGGCAAAGGGAGCGGCCACACGTGCGCTCTGCGAGGACAAGCCAGTCCTAGATGGCCCGGGCGACATCGCTCTTCTGCCAAAGACAGAAGACCCAGCGATAGCGAGAGTAGTCGTCCGTGAGGGTGAGGACATAGCGACCATGCTCGCCGACCGACTCCGTGGGGAGAGGGCCCATGACATCCGAATGGACAAGGTCGAGAGGGGCACATGCACGGGAGGCAGACAAGGGGTACGTGGACCAGTGCATCTTCCCCTGAGCGCAGTCAATGCACTCAGTGGGGCACGGGAGAGGGAAAGTCTTCGGGTCTAGGCCCGAGGCAGGCTGGGTGCGAAGCATGCTGTCCACAGCGGCAGAGTGGACGTGGCAGAGGCGGCGGTGCAAGAGGCGGGTGTGCTGAGGAGAAAGCGTACTGGTGACGAGCACATGGCCTGTGGCGGCCGACGAGGAGGAGACGGGAGAAGAACAGGAGAGACGAGGAACATGCCACAGGTTGCCACGGGCGGTGGCGTGCAGGACGACAAGACCAGACTGACGCAACAACACCATGCCAACACCACGCGAGTGCACAACATCCATGCTCATGCGGTCAAATGCAGTCACAGACAGGAGGCTGAGCTCGAGACCAGGGATGAAGAGGACATCGGTCAGAAAGACGTCACCGACAGGACCACGAAAACGAACGACGCCAACACCACAAACAGGCAACACCTGTCCACAGTCCGTCCGGACACCGGAGACATCGCCGACAGGACCGAGCATACTGAAGGTCTCACGAGAGGCCGTCATGTGATGCGTGGCCCCGGAGTCGATTATCCAGGTCTCAGCAGGGTCCTGGACCGGGGTCGCTAGATCGCTAACGGTCACATGGCAGCAGGCGAGGGACGCTGACGCCGTGGACGGAGGCGCGAAACAGGACTGCCAATCATCAAACCAGGCAACATCATCAAGAAGAGAGGCGGAGGAGGCCACGGGCGACGACGAGACAGGCAAGGAAACGGGACACGACCGCAACTCAGTTTCACTCATGCAGGGCTGGGGAGGAGAGGAGGAGGTGACGCAACTCGCACTTCCCTGGGGAGGAGGACGAGGCACGCCGAGCTAGAGCGCGATAAACTGCTCCAGCTGACGCTCACGGGAGGAGGGCCCGGGAGCGTAAACGGAGTGCGGAGTGACGGCGCCGGAGCCCGGGTAGGAGGAGGACGGAATCGCCGAAGGGAGCGGGGGTGCCAACGGCTGCGGAGTCGGTGTCTGTGGGACTGGCGAAGCGACCGGGGTGGTGGAGCCGCTGGACGAGGTCGAGGCGTGAGAGCTGGCGACAGCGACGGAGGCAGAGGCGAGACGGTGCTCCCGCTGGCAACGCATGGTGGCAATGACACGCGCCTCGTCCGTTGGCAACAGGCACGTGTACCACCCGTGCCCAGGCTGGCCACAGTTGTGTCAGGCAGAGCCACCACTGCCAGACCCGGTGGACGGCTGCTGCTACTGCTGCTGCTGCTGATTCTTGCCCTTTTGACTCCGACGCTTCTTCTTCCTCGTCGGCGAAGCGCTGGCGGAGGAGTTGGCAGAGGAGCTGGCGGATGTAGCTGTGGCGGGAGAGGCAGTGGCCACGGAGGCGAGAGCCTCCGTGCGATGGAGTTCGGACTCCTGGCGAGCTTCCTCAATGCGGAGGAAGAGCTCGTATGCCCAGGGCATGAGGGTGCCCGGGGTTGCCATGGTGGAGAGGACGTCCTGGGGGTAGTGGACGAAGACGTCCGCGTACGCGCTGGTGGCACCGCGCTTGATGGTGAGGAGCGCGGACAGAGGGGGTGGAGCAGATAAGCCAAGACGAGGCAGGATGTCCTCCGCCCGCTGCCAATAGGCAGTGACCGTCTCGGTCTCCCCCATGCGCAGGGAGTTGAACTCCCGGAGCAGACGGCTGATCTCAGCATCACTGGACAGACGATGAGGCCGAGTGAGGATGTGCCATGCGGATGCAGGGTCCGGTGTAGCGCCAGTGGTGAAGTCGCCGAGGTAAGGCTCCAGTGCCAGGCGAGAAGCCGGAGGGGCGACTGGGACGAGGGCACGGACAGCGCGACCAGCGTCGTACAACTGGTCGGCCTGGGTGGAGTCATAGGGATGGGTGTAGTACACCCATAGGCCCTCCCCTTGCGCCCAGATCCGGAAGCTGAGCTCCCAGCTCCGGAACTGCTCGCCAGCCTTAAGCGGCGGCGGCGGTGTCTCAAAGTCCTTCTGTCTGCAGCCGGCGCCCAGAGTGGGGCCAAGGACGGAGGTCACCATCTGCCGCTGGCGCTGAGTCTGCGGCTGCGCTAGGTAGTGCGTTGCAGCGGACACAGCTGGGCTGGCGTGCCCTGGAGGGATGAAGGATGGCAGCGCACCGGTAGCAGTGTGGGAAGCTGATGGCTGCAGCGTTGCAAGCTGCTGTGTCAAGGCGATGAGCTGTAGCTGAAGAGTGGCGAGGGGGTCAGGGACGCCGCCGCCGACGCCAAAGGACATCTGCTGCTACAGCTGCTACTGCTGCTGCCTATGCATCAAGGCGGCGAGCTACAGCTGAAGAGCGGCGAGTGGGTCAGGGATGCCACTGCCGATGCCAGAGGGCAACTGCTGCTGCTGCTGCTGCTGTTGTTGCTGCTGTTGCTGTTGATGCTGCTGCTGCTACTGCTGCTACTGTTGCTGCTGCTGCTCCTGCTGCTCCTGCTACTGCTGTTGCTGCAGTTGCTGCTACTGCTGCTGCTACTGCTGCTGCTGTTGGTGCTGCTGCTACTGCTGCTGCTGCTGCTGCTGCTACTGCTGCTACTGCAGCTGCTGCAGCTGGTGCAACTGCTGCA
>SZWC01020273.1:34898-48365 GCA_023375785.1 Penium margaritaceum
GCAGCAGGTTGGGGCAGCAGCGTTGTTGATGCAGCGTGCGGGCTTCCACGCTCGTTGCTTAAGTCAGCTGCCCCCTCAGTCTGCTGCTCTAGAGTCTAAGTCTGGAAGCTCTGGGTTTTGTT
This sequence comes from Penium margaritaceum, assembly GCA_023375785.1. Classification (NCBI taxonomy): domain Eukaryota; kingdom Viridiplantae; phylum Streptophyta; class Zygnematophyceae; order Desmidiales; family Peniaceae; genus Penium; species Penium margaritaceum. Next base: position 35,021 of record SZWC01020273.1, read on the forward strand.
ACTCAGAAACGCGCGCGCCAGAGTTAGCGCCAGAAAGCAGCTTAAAACTGATAATGACTGATTAGGAATGAAGAATGAACAACAATGGGAAACCCCTCCAAGTTCTAGGCCCCCCCCAGCTCTGTAGAGCTTGTTACTCAGTTCATCAGCCAATCAGAAAATAGCTCAGTTCAGGCTGGCAGGTTTTCTCGGTGAGGCCTGCCAGGCAGCCGACAACCCAAAACCCGGGCGTCGTCCGTTTTGCCTGAAAACTGGACCATACCATAATACCGACACTGTGACCGCAGCCGTGCAGTCAGAATGTGCTAGAAAAATAGCACCGAGGAGTTATGGCAGCCTAAACCCAAATGGTGCCCACAATGGTTTATGCTGCCAAACAGGGCCATGCAACATGCAACCGGGACCCTAGGCAGTGCATGACGATGCAGACTCGATGGGACGCGCTGGACGCATGCAAGCAGCAACTGCGGTGTCAATGACCGCCGGCAGCACGACCGCCGAGGAGGCCTGCCGATGGAGCTGAGCGCGTCGCAGGAGAGAGGAGGCTCCAACAAACTACGAGAAGACCTCAGCGTGCGTCGGCTCCACCGGACGACACTCCATCAGCGCCGAGTCTCGCCGTCAGTCATCTGCACGCCGATGTACACAAGCCGGGAGGACAAAACAGAGCACGATGAGAGATGCGAAAAAAACCAACACTTCCGATGTTTGGAAAGCCGTCTATAGTGTCTGGACGTTGATTCCGAGATGTTTTGGCACTGCTCATATTCTCTCGGTGGTCGAGACCCGGGCACTCGGACAGTTCTTCCGGTGCCTCGAGGAGACCACCTTTGTTACTCTCGTGGTGCATGCAGTGTGTTCTCCCTGTTGACTCATTTGGGTTCAGCAGGGGTGACGGGGCCCGGTGCGGTTAGCTGCCGGCGCCCCTATATATGCCCGCTAGGGGCTCATTTGTAAACTCTCCTTGTTCTTTACATTCAGCGTTCCAGACTTAGCCAAATTCTTGCCGTCTTGCATCGCACTCACACACAGAGCTCATGTTCGTTCTTGCATGGGCCTGCATGCCCTAATATTATTTCCAATTAGAGGGCCGGCCCAGCCCTTCCCCCCCCTCCTCCCCCCCCTCCCAACCCCCTCCCCCTTGTGCTTTGCTTTGGTCGCGCGACCGATTCTGCCAACGTCCATTCGGTGGCAGAAACATCGGTCGCGCGACCATATTCCAGTACGTTTCTTTGTGGAAAGACGCAACGACGCAAAGTCGTCATTTTATAAACATGACATCAGGAACACTTTCAGAAAAAGCCCCCTGCCAAAATCATGAGCAAAAGTCGACCATATCATAATAAAGTGAAAAAGGTTCCCAATAATGCACACAGAATGACGCCTCAAAACATAAAGAAATAGAAAAAGAAGTAAACATCGTAAATTTATCCCCATTGTTATCCCCACTCGGTGAGAAAATGTGACTACAATACCGGTATTCTGTGCATGTTTTCTCAAATGGTGGGCATGGCGTTCACGGTTAGTCACTATTCACACTTTGTGGGTATAGTGGTCAATAATTAATAAAAGTGGGTATTTTGGCAGGCCGACGCTCAAATGGTGGGTAAAAGGGAATTAGTCCGTTGCAGTTTTCCTGTGGATGCTAGAGTTGTGTGGGTGGACTGGCTCTTGAGCCCATTTTGCATGTTTTGCATTGTCTATCCACCGATCGGTGCCGGACGTGTGACCAGTCATAACGGCCGGCTCAATATTTTGCATCTCTAGGTTCAAACGGTGTAGCGTTCTGAACTGTCTTCGTAGAGATGCGGCCAAAACAGTGTTTTTGGGCCGGTTTTAGGACAGACCATGTAGTGCAGTATGCAACACTCGTCGTGCGCCGCTGCAGGCATTTATGCTATGGACTTGTCATTTAGTATCTCTCTCTACATGTACTTGTTTATGGAAGCAAACTTGACACTGATTTTGTGTCGTTTAGCCAAACCCTTGCCGTTTCGCGTCCGACCGATGTTGACGCCGTGAGCTGGCTAAGCGCTAACGCCCAGCCAGTGGCAAGCATGCTAGGAAGCTTCCGGGAATCTTCTCATGGTATCAGAGTAGTGAGACAGTTCTCGCTTAGCTGCGCAGCAGAGATGTAGCAGAGCAGGTGAAGTGAGCGTCACCATTGCAGCCGATCCACTCGGACTTGTCGACGTCACCCGACTGCTAGCGTCGTCACCCACCTTCAACACGTGAGAGTGCGTCAACAACAGCGGCTAGCAGTAGTAGATGACAAAAGCAGCAGGCGGCAGCCGCTAGCAGTTGCAAGAATTGGCGCTAGCAGAGGTGGCAGCAGGCCGCAGCCGCAGCAGGCAGCGACGGGCAGCAGCAAGCAGCAGCATTGAGCTGTAGCACCAGAAGCAGCAATAGCAACGCAACAGAGCAGCAGCGCACCAGCAGCGCACGGTGGCAATAGCACATAGCAGCCGTAGCACATAGCAATAGTAGTAGTAGCACAGAGTTGCGGTCCAGCACTGCAGTAGCATAAAGCTGCTGCCACAGCTGCGGAAGCAACTGCACGGCTGCTGCTGCAAGCCCCGGCGCAAAAGTAGCAGCAGTGAGCAACCGCATGAGGAAAGGTGGCGACAAGCAGTTGCAGTAGCAAAGGCGACGGCAAGCAGTTACAACAGCAGCGACAGAAGGTAGCAGGCATAATTGTAGCAACTGCAGTAGCAACATCACCGCACGGCAGCAGCAACAACAACAACGAAGGTGGCTTGAGGCCACAACCGTCTGTTAAGAACTGCACCCGGTGGAGCATCAACAGCACCGAAGGCAAATTTAGGCCGCACGTTGCGATAGTTGCGCCATCGCCACCGGGTGCAACATTGTAGCAACACACTACGACTGAGGTTGTCGCCGTGACAAAAGACATCGCAGCCCGTCTAAGAGACATTGTTACATTCGTAGCCTTCCACGTGCTGCTTGTCGACCCCGGGGTCGAGTGTGTGAGACTATCACCTACGCTCAGCTCTCAACATGAGTTACGTAGTGTGGCTATGGGCATTCCCAGCACCGTGGTCTGTACCTAAGCCTCAGCCGTGGCAGCCGCCACACGCACAGTGGTCGATGTAGCCGTGGCACGCAACCCACATGTCTTCATGGTTTTCGTGCTACTACTATCGAGATAGGCAGCATGGTTGGCGCCAGTACCGACAACGCCCTCCTGGGTTGCATCCCCCTTGGGTACGATCCTCTCTACCTCCTCCTTCAGTGGATATGTCATGGAGTGATGCCACAATGCTTCCGCGTGGTGATATGGTCACCCTACACATGGACGTCTGGAACCTCAAGCGCATGGTCCAGCAACTCCTTGACCACGTGACTTCCGGGCGAGGTGCCACCCTGTCGCAAGTGTCACCTTCCACTTCATCTTCATCGTCCTCCCGATCCTGCATCCCTTCCTCCGACGATGCTAGTGTGCCGGATCTCTCGTCTATATCCGTTGCTCTCCGCTCCGTCTTGGAGGCTGTCGGCATCATATCAACGGACGGACCCTCAGCTCCTTTCCGTACCGCTCGTTTTTTCACTCGTCGTGCACGACAGCAAGCTGCTCATCTTGCACATCACGCGCAAGCAGCACAATCATATGCGGCTATCGTAGGAGTCACAAGTGATGAGACCTCCTTGTCTCCTGTCCACGGGTTGGTCTGCCGAGTCCCCACAGCTCCTGCCGAGGTGTCAGTCGCGGAGGGGATGGCTTGTCCGCTGACAACCTTGGTGGAGCTCGGCATTGGTGAGGCGACTGGTGTACAACACAACATGGTTGATGCGGATGACACTACACAGTAGACTCAGCTAGCAGAGAGTTCGGTGGGGGGATACGTTTGCCCTAATGGAGACTCTTCGTCAGAGGAGGATTGGTCGGATGCTAAGTCAGAGTCAGGAATGGAGATGGTGATAGTTGATACCTTGGCGGATGACGTGACGACGGCCGATGTAGGAGCTACGTCTGATGATGTGTACGCTCCCGCGTTAGCTGGTGTGGAGGCGGCTGCCATGGTGCCAGGAGTAGGAGCAGGAGGAGCAGGTGATATAGATGCTGATGCTCGGCCCACAACAGACGCCCAGGTGGTTCTGACAAATAGTGTTGGGAAACAGGAGCAGGTGATGGACTACTAGGACAAGGCACACTTCCTCTATGAGGATCAGTCGTCCGTCGTGGAGTGGTCAGACGCAGGGTCGGAGGCAGATGTAGAGGCCCAGTGCGCTGCCGTTCTTGCAATAACTACGGCACGAGCACTAGATGGCCTCTTGGTGACAGCATGTGACCGCGTGTGCGACATGGAGGAAACAGAGCGAGCTGCTAACCTCCGGCTCATCGCTGCTTTGACCAGTGTCACTGACACCGTGGCGGTTTTATTTGACAACACAGCTCTCGTCCGAGCTGTAGTTCCTGTACCCGAGCCCTATTCTTTGCGGTTGACGAGCAGGAGGCAGTCGTGGCTGGAGTGGAGGCACATGTGCAAAGTCTCATGGCCGAGCTCCGGGAGGCCAACAGCTGATCTTACACTATGGATGTTGCAACACGACGGGTTGTCGAGGAGTGTGTGGAGGATGTACATAGGCGTCTTGAGGCAACTGAGTGGTCTCTACAGGATGCACGTCTAGGACAGGTGGATCTCGAGCAGCAGGTAAATGATAGGCCGCGCACCAGGGGTCGCGAGGAGCACCACAACACTGATCGCACCTTTGATAACTACGACGTCGCCGCAGATGCAGCTGTACCTACACATGCCGACGTCTAGCCACAAACTGATGGCCGAGCGAGAGGTGTGTCACGAGCAGCAGGTGCCTTCGCAGCAGCTGTTCCTAAAGCCCTAGACAACTTACGTGGCGACTCATTGTCTTGCGCTCATGCTCTACCAGCACCTCGTGGCCCGTTGGCACTTGAGTCGACGACTGACACAGAGGACGTCGACTTGTGCGACGAGCAGACACAGGTACTCTCTTTCCTACGGGGTGAGACCGCGAGGCTGTAGGAGGCTCTGGCTCGTGCCGACACACACACGATGGAGGTCCACCGTGAGGTTTGTTTGCAACAGACCGCCTACATATCGTAGATGTAGCCACTTGGTTGGCTGCTGCGTCAGAGCTCGTCGAGCTCCACACGCGCTTCAACGTTACGGAGGCCGCAAGGCGATATGCAGCTCAACAGTTAGATGCCATACAGCAGGCGATTGTCTTGGAGGAGGCCCTGAGCGTTCCACCAGTCACATCAGCACATGACGACAGCAATGAGGTTGATATCGACGACGACGCCAACAGCGACGGCAATCCGAGGTGAGGCTCTATGCGAGTACATCTCACCCGCATCATTGTCACCCTTGCTATTGCAGTGTAGGGGTATGTGGCCATGAGGGAGCCGTGCTCCCTCCTCACGGATTGTGTTGGGAGCAGCCATCCGCTTTGCTCCTGCTGTCAGCCTCTGCAGCCGAGGGGGGGTGTTTGTGTGTGGGTTTGGGCCTGACACTCTATTTAGGACAGCCAGGTTACTTCAGGTGCGGCAAGATGCTAGGGTCGAGGTTATGCTGGTCAAGACCCACGCCCTTGGTGAGTTCTACCAATGTGACATGGAGACCCGTTGCCTACATGTGTTATGTATGATCCATGCATGATGTGGTCGAGACCCGGACACCCGGAGATTTTTTCCAGGGTCACAAGGAAACCTTCTTTCTCCGTCTTCCTTTGCATGATGTTTGACACGTAGGTGTGTGATTGACTTCTTGCATGGTCGAGACCCGGGCACTTGGTGGGATGCACCAGTGTCACAAGGAGACCCTGTGCTCTGGTATGCTTGATCGGTACTCGCTATGATTGGTTGCCTAAGCCATCATTTTTTGCCTTTACTAAGACATCGTTATGTTGATAGTTGTGTCAGCCAGAGGGGAGTGTCGGTGCGTGTGGCTTCCACCCGTTATGAGCGACGGCCAAGAGAGCAGCGGTATAGGAGAGCGCGACGACATGATCCCGAATGCGGACCCCGGAGGCACCAGCGCGTCAGCAGGTGGTGGGCAACCCACTCAGAGCACACCGACGACTGCCCCAGCGTCATGGATGCTGTCTCGGACCTCTTGTAGTTTTTTTTCAGCCTATCCTTGATGCGGACGAAGCTCGCGCCGGAGCACCGACGAGTGGTGGCTCCACCTGAGAAACTGCTAGGAAGCTTCCTAGCCTTGCTGCTGCTGACGTGGCAACACTGTCCAGTCAGCTGACGCACTAGCAAGCAAGCAGGTGCAAGAAACAGCAAGGATCAGGCTAGGGAGACGCGCAAAGTCTCATAAGCTTCAATAGCTTAGTAAATGCAGAGAGAAATGACAACTGACAGGTCCAGGGCATAAATACCTGCCGCGGCGCACGGCGGGTGTCGCACGCGGCAGTCCAAGAGTTGTCCTAAAACCGGCCGAAAACCATTGTTTTGGCCGTAACTCTGCGCACACATGTCAGAATCCTATGCCGTCTGAACCTAGACGTGCAGAATCAAAAGACGCACGCAACGACTGGTCACATGCATGCATCCATCGACTGACAGCGAGTATATAATGCAAAAACATGCAAATGGGCCTCATGCCCAGTCCGCCGAAAGGCGCCTGCAAGACGTAGAAAGCACAGCAAGGAGTCCCGATGACATCTGGGGCTCTGGAACAGTGGTCGGTCAGCTCCAGACGGGTAGTTCGCCGCCTGTCGTCGCGCCTGTGTCACCAGGGCCGCCTGCCTCAGGGATCTGCACGAGTATGGACACGGCCGAGTGGTCACAGTAAACTGTACAGGAACGGCACAAAGCACAACACTCCCCCATGACCCGATGGTACGCATGTCCATACGCGTGCACCACTGGTACAACCACATAGTGAGTGACACAGACAGATGAGACGACAACGTACATCCCACACTCAACCACTGTCACGCACGGGGCGAAGCCCAACAGAACGAATGGCCACTGGGAACTTTTCGCGTGCAAGTGCCTTCGTCAAGAAATCAGCTCGCTGCAAGTCAGTGTCAACCCACATGATGGAGATCACGCGTCGCTCCACCAGATCACGAACGAAGTGATGCTCAACCGCAATGTGCTTTGTGCGAGCATGAAAAACACCAGAGTTCTCCGCAATGGCGAGAGCACTCTGGTTGTCGCAACGCAGCACAATGGCGGGTTCTGACTGCCCAAGCTCAAGAAACAAGCGCTGCAGCCAGACTGCCTCAGCAGCCCCTGCCCCCAAAGCCACATACTCTGCCTCCGACGAGCTACGTGCGATGCAGCCCTGCTTCCCGCTTCGCCAAGACAAAGCGGTACCACCGAGCAGAAACACGTAGCCAGTGCGACTGCGCCCGTCGGGACTCCAAGCCCAGTCGCTGTCAGTGTAGCCGTCAAGGACCACCGAACACTGCCGACGAAAGCAGAGTCCGAGATACGGCGTGGAAACCACGTACCGTACCACTCGCACAGCCGCGTGAAGAGCTCTCGCACGTGNTGCGAGAACTGAGCGAGGAGGTTGACGGCGAACGCGATGTCGGGACGCGTGGTCGTGGCCAGGTACATCAGAGATCCGATAAGACGGAGGTACAAGGTCACGTCCACTGTCTCCCCCAGCTGTGTAGGGTCATCCACCTTCAGGGCATCCTGCCCATCAGGTGTGATGGGTGTGGAAGCAGTGGACACTGCACCAAGGAGATCGCTAAAGCGCCCCCCCACGACTCGTGCATATTGGGCCTGATGCAGCAGCAGTGTCCGGTGTCTGCGATCACGTACAATCTCCATATCGAGAAACACCGATGCAGGACCGAGGTCCTTCATCCTTTAGGCGGTCTGCAGGACAGCCTTGGCCTCCTTCACGGCCTCCAAGGACGGAGACGCAATCAGAAGGTCATCAACATAGACCAGGATGGCGGTGAGACGCTCGGGTGTCGGCAGGATGAACAGCGAGGGGTCAGCCTCGCTCTGTACGTATCCTGCACGAGTCAAGGTGCCTGTGATCTCCCGGTTCCAACACCGTGGAGACTGCTTGAGGCCGTACAAGGACTTGCGCAAGCGCCAGACCTTGTCACCGTCCTCAAATCCTGGTGGCTGAGCCACGTAGATCTCCTCATCCAGAGAGCCATGGAGGAACGCGTTGTTCACATCCATCTGGTGTAGTTCCCAGTCATGCTGAGCCACTACACCGAAGAGAGCTCGAGCTGAGGTCATGCGGCCGACAGGGGCAAAGGTGTCAGTGTAGTCAACTCCCTCAATTTGAGAGAACCCCTTGACGACCAAGCGGGCCTTGTAGCGTTCCAGTGAGCCATCAAGCTTCACTTTCTTGCGAAAGACCCACTTGACCTGAATCGCCTTCCTCCCGGGGGGAAGATCGACCAGCTCATAGACTCCGTGCTCTCGGATAGCGCGAAGCTCATCCTCACAAGCAGCTCGCCAGGCATCAGAATCCTGAGATGAGAGAGCCTCCCTCAATGTGCCTGGATCGGGGGCCAGAGAGGGGGAACTCTACGTGGCAAGTGCAGACGCCACAGTGTCAGGCCTTACAGCCACGAGGTCAGCTGATGCGTCACAGGCGATATGGAACTCGCGAGTGACCAGATCGTGCCCGATGGGGCACGCTGGGTGTACCTCTGTAAGCTTAGTGCGGGCACTCAGGCCTAGGGCCTTTGTGCCTGGATCACCGCTCGCGATGCTGCGAGTGGGGCGCCTGGGTCCGGGACCCGACACCCGCTGAGCTCCGGAATCCAGTGGTCGAAGGCGACCACCGGGCTCACGGGAGTAACCGGAGGTCGAGGGACGCACAGCAGGCGCAGAGACGAGCACGTCCACAGGGCCAGGGACAACCGCAGCAGGTGAGGACTGAGACGAGGCAGCCGGGGATGCCGTGCGAGGAGACGCGTGTGTGGGGGACCCAGAGCTGGGGGTGCCAGCGGGTAAGGCCGGCCCGGACACTGAAAGAGTGTCAGTCGAAGCAGGGACAGGCGTGGGCTGGACTGGGTCAGACGCCTGAGCAGGGGTGCTAGCAGAGACAGGTGGTGATGCAGGAGGAGGCGTGAGGGCCGTGGTGCCTGTAGGGTGTGACGTGGGCAGCACAGGCGATATCTCTGGGCCAACGGCAATGATAGCCGGGTCGTCAAGTGCTGGAGACCGAGAGGGGGCTCGAGCGGACCCATCAGCCTGGCGACCAGTGGNCGATATGGAACTCGCGAGTGACCAGATCGTGCCCGATGGGGCACGCTGGGTGTACCTCTGTAAGCTCAGTGCGGGCACTCAGGCCTAGGGCCTTTGTGCCTGGATCACCGCTCGCGATGCTGCGAGTGGGGCGCCTGGGTCCGGGACCCGACACCCGCTGAGCTCCGGAATCCAGTGGTCGAAGGCGACCACCGGGCTCACGGGAGTAACCGGAGGTCGAGGGACGCACAGCAGGCGCAGAGACGAGCACGTCCACAGGGTCAGGGACAACCGCAGCAGGTGAGGACTGAGACGAGGCAGCCGGGGATGCCGTGCGAGGAGACGCGTGTGTGGGGGACCCAGAGCTGGGGGTGCCAGCGGGTAAGGCCGGCCCGGACACTGAAAGAGTGTCAGTCGAAGCAGGGACAGGCGTGGGCTGGACTGGGTCAGACGCCTGAGCAAGGGTGCTAGCAGAGACAGGTGGTAATGCAGGAGGAGGCGTGAGGGCCGTGGTGCCTGTAGGGTGTGACGTGGGCAGCACAGGCGATATCTCTGGGCCAACGGCAATGATAGCCGGGTCGTCAAGTGCTGGAGACCGAGAGGGGGCTCGAGCGGACCCATCAGCCTGGCGACCAGTGGGAGACGGCGAAGAAATCTCCCCCATCCGCCGAGAACCCTCACAGGAAGGGACGTGGGCGGCAGAGAGGGCTGTGATGGAAGTCACATCACGGTAAGTGAGTGACTCAAAAAACAGCGCGTCCCGAGACTCGACGACACGAAGGCGAGTGGGGTCCCAGAAGCGCCAGGCCTTCGACCACGGGGAGATGCCGATGAAGGCACACAAGCGACCTCGAGGGGAGACCTTGGACCCCTGCTGGTCCTCGGTGTACCACACGGAGGCCAGGGAACCCCAGACGCGAGCGAGGCGAAGATCAGCACGGTGGCCAAACCAGAGCTCGTACGGTGTAATATGTTCCGGGAGCGGACCATGCGGGAGGCGGTTCCAGACCCAGGTCATGTAGGAGAAACCCTCGAAGGCGAAGGACTCCGGGAGACCGCACTCAGACCGCATGGCGCGGCCCGCATCCTCCATGGTGCGGTTCCAGCGCTCAGAGACACCGTTCTGCTGTGGGGTGGCAGGAGTGGAGACCTGGTGAAAAATGCCGTGCTCAGCAAAGAAGGCGTCCATCTCACCGAGGAAGTCGCCACCGCGATCCGATCGGAAGGTGTGTAGCGTGTGGCGAGACTGACGCTCAGCCATCACGAGCTAGAGCCAAACCGCAAGGGCGGCGTCGCTCTTCTGACGCAGACTGTAGACCCACCGCATCCGGGTGAAGTCATCAGTCAGTGTCAGAACATATCGACCCCTCTCGGACACGGACTCAACCGGGAGAGGACCAAGCAGGTCCGAGTGGACCAACTCGAGGGGCCGCAGTGCTCGTGAACGCGAATCAGGGTAAGTGCACCTGTGCATCTTACCCTGAGCGCAAAAANTCAAGACCAAGAGCGGGCTGTGTCCGGATGAGCTTCGACACAGTGTCGGAGCCCACGTGACACAGACGTCTGTGAAGCAATCTCTGGTGGTCTGGGGATAGAACACCAGTGACAAAAACGCGACCAGAGGACGTAGGGGAGCGAGGGGAGGACGGCCGAGAAATGCGGTATAGGTCATCAACGACTGAAGCACGCAAGACAATGCTACGGGTGTCAAAAGCAGTCACAGTCGCCGAATCAGCAGTGTGCTCAACAGAGAGACCCATCAGAGTGCACGCACGCACAGACAGCAGGCTGAGCTCAAGATCAGGTAGAAATAGCACGTCAGAGAGATACAAGGGGCCAGACGGACCATCGAAGCACACAACCCCAACACCGTGGACTGGTAAGGACTGACCAGAGCCTGTGCGACAGTCGTGACAGGACCAAGAACCACAAAGTCACTGCGACGACACGTCATGTGGTGAGTGGCACCGGAATCGATGATCCAAGTGCCACTGGGGTCACGACCGGTGGACGTCACTGTACAACGAGCACTGGAACACTCGGCATCAGAGGAGCGACGAGTCGTCTGTGCGACGGAACGACGTACATCACGAAGGTGCGCCTCACGGATCCAGTCTGTGCAGTCAGGCCCATCCTCATCACATGCGGACTGTGCTCCCCCACACGTATCATCACGAGTCACGAAGGCGGACGAACAAGCAGTCTGTGACCCACTCGACGATGACAACACACTCGCACCTCCCTGTAAGCGAAGCGCCAGAAGATGACGTAGCTCGGCGATGGTGCGGTCACGTGGGTCTGGATCACTGCTGCTCGCTGGTGAGGACGCAGGAACAGCTGCAATCGTAGTCGCCGTGCGTCCCGAGGAGTGTGCGGACGACGTGCCAGGCGCGGTACGAGCAGCATGGGCCGCCTGAAGTCCACGGGTGATGCGCCCCCAGTCAAGCGGCTGCTGGCACTCGGTGTAGCAATGGGCACCTCCACAGTTGTAGCAGTGGACGGAACGCCCACTGCTACCACTGGATGAAGACTGCTGCTGGCCCGATCCACGCTTCCTGTTGTTCTTCTTCCCCTGGGCGGCTGCTGCGACGCCCTGCGTCTGCGTGGGTGTAGACGGGGTCGAGGAGGAAGAGGAAGATGGGGTCGTGGTGGGGGTGGATGAGGGTGACTGCATGATGGAAGATGGTGGTGAGGCGAGGACTGCTGCAGCGAGGGACGTCTCCTGATGTGCTACTGCAATCTCGCGGGTCGACGTCACCTGGAGGAAAAGCTGATGCACCCAAGGGAGCAGCTGCATGGAGGCCGAGAAGGGCTCAAGAACGGCGTCGCTGTACCGTTCGAAGATGTCGGTGTACTCCAGGCGAACTCCGAGCATGATCGCCCGGAGTGTACACAGCTGTGTGCCCCCTGAGGTACCCAGGCGCGTGTAAATACGCATGGCGCGTCGCCAGTAATCCGCCGCAGGCTCCGCTGGTCCCTGACGAAGCGAATGGAAAGCGCGGATGTGGGACGCACGCGTGGCGTGCGTCTCTGCGGCCAGTAGGGACAGCGCCACATCCCAGCCTCCACGAGGATCAGCTCCGGTGCCTGTGCCAGCCTCGCCAAGGAAGGGGCGGAAGTCGACGACGGTCTCGCGTGGCATAGCGCAGAGAAGTCCTCGCATGGCTCGAGCAGCTGTCGACACCTGTGCTGGGTCTGTAGTCTGGTATGGGCTGTGGTAGTAAGGCCAAACTCCCTCGGAAGTGGCCCACACCTGAAACAGGATCTCCCAGCAGTCAAACCCATCCTCGTTGATGTATCGTGGGGGTGGTGCCTCAAAGTCCTTTGGCTGCCGCTCCGTGGGAAGAGCAGCCGCGGGCTGAGGAGGGCGAGAGACATGGAAGAAACCTGGAAGGGGATAGTCAGGTGACGGTCGCACCGTAGGCACCACAGGAGATGTGGTGCCCGTCTGCAGCTGACGGAGGCGCTCCTGAAGGGTCCGGATGTCACGATCCGGGGAGTCGTCTGTCATGCCTGGCATGAATGGCTCATCATCCAGGAGGTCTGAAGGTGGTGGGTCAGGCCGAGCACCTGTACCAGGTCCCCGAGCCGACTGCTGTGCAGAGAATGCGACGCCGGCAGCTCCCTCGGAACCCTGCCGTGGAGCTGTGGAGTGGCCACGCAGGAGCTCGGTCAGCGTGCGGAGGGCCTCAGTCTGCTCCTGCTGGAGGCGGCGCATCTCAACCTGCTGGCTCCGCAGGTCCTCAATGGCCTGCGAGCGTGGGCTCAGGACGCCAGAGGAGGAGGAGGAGGGATCACCAGTCGCCTTCCCCTTGTCCGACTCCATGTCGCCTCTCAGTATGGACAAACAGGTCAAGTTTGTCGGATTTCGAAACAGTCAGCGTTTCTCGAAGAGATGAGACGCTAGCGATTTTTGACTATCCGGCCAAAAATTTGCCTAAGTATGGTGCTGACGTCAGGAGGTGGTTGCTGACGTCAACACGACCTGATGACATCAGCAAGCAGAATGTTGACGTCAGCGTCAACGCTGATCCTTTTTTTTTTTGGGTTGTTTCGCTCGCGGTCCTGTGCGAGCGTGCAGCCGCCCAGTGGCGGCTGCGCGGAGGCTGCGCGGAAGCTGCGCAGCAGCTTCCGCCTAGCTGCTGCTGCAGCTGCGCAGGCAGC
>SZWC01020274.1:1497-12583 GCA_023375785.1 Penium margaritaceum
TGAGATGGGGAAATGCAACCGCGGATTGACCTAGACTTTGCCCCTGTACCGATGCTACGTAAATATTTTTGACGTAGCAAATACCTCGCGCGAACTGACAAGTCGCGCGTCAGCCGGAGGTCTGGGAGGACCTTTTTTCGTCCGCTGACCCCTTTTGAATGGCTCGGCAACTACTGTTTGATTTCCCACCGTCATAGGCCTTAAGATGGTTGTAAGATCCATGGCGGGAGGCCTTTTGATGAAGGATTGTCAAATTCATTGATTTAAAAGGCCATCTTACTACTGCAACTGATTGTAGATCGAACACTTGGAACAGAGCGATAGAAAGAAAAAAATAAAGGTGGTCGACACAGCTTCTCGTGGGTCGGCCAGCGCTGAATGCGACCACCATACCGCGATCGCAGAACGCTTTCGCAGCTAGCGAGCCACTTCGGCGGGTTAGCGAGCCAAGATGGCGAGAATAAAATAATTAAATAATTGGAGGAAGGCCGCTCCATCAACAACGGCAGCAGAGAGACGTTCTGCAAGTGTCAAGAAGCAGCTGGCAACAATTTTTTCTACAAAGATCTAAAACAGATCTGTCGCAGCTGTTTTTCATAAAAGCGGTTCTCACCATTTTTTTGCCGTCATTTGGCGCAGCTGCGTGATGACGTAATCAACGTGACCAAAACCGGCGAGCGCGCCGAGCTGTGGCAGCCGCGTGCGAGTGGCAAGTTCGGAACTGGGAAAAAAAGGGAATCGCGAGCGAAACACGACCTCCGCAGTGAGGGGGAGGGGAGAGGTCCGCACAGGACCTCGCACCAGCTCGCCGCGACAGCGAGCTGGGCCAGCAGGACATGCCGCGACGGCAGGCTTGACCGCGGCAGCGCTCCACCACGGCAGCAGGCTCAACCGGGCCAGCCTACTACCGCGACGACAGATCCCTCGCGAAGGCCCCAGCCGACGGCGGATAGCGAGGGGGAGGGCCACGAACGAGCCGATCAGGGCGAACGAAAGAAAAAAGACGGAATGGGGCGGCTGTTTGCAAACTATTCGCGCAGCCTGTCCGTTCGCCACGAGGAGTTGGCGAGGCGAGCCCGGCAAGCTAGACGCAAGGAGTAGCCGGAGGAAGAAAAAGAAAAAACAAAAAAATAGCACGGCTGAGAAGCGGCCGGTGAGGAGCTACGAGCTCCGAATTCGCCGGAGTATATCGGCGTGACGGCCATGGACGCCGCGAGCACGGACGGCAACGGCAAGAACGTCGACGAAGACCAAGAACGGCCAGCAGACGCCATGGACGGGACGAAACGTCCCAGAAACGCCAAGATTCAACTCCATAATTCTTGCTTCCGCTAGTTTGTCAACAGAGTGTATAAGGCATGATTGCTGGGCTTAAAAGATCCTACGGCAGCAGGGGACCTCCTTGCTGCATCAGAGCACGCGGTGGCTTTGTCGCTGCAAGCTCACAAAAACCAACAGCGTGGAGTTGCTCGCAACAGTGAAGATATCCAATCTGGAGTTGCGACCAACGCACAACAAAAGAGGGTACTATGCGCGAGCCATTTTGTGAGAGCCTGGTCCACCATCCGCAAAGTAAATAAGACGTGTCATTATTGTCCTATTTCCCTTCGTACCACTTCCAACACGAGTTGCTAGGAACTCGATTCTAACGCATGGTCTTTGAGTTAGTTGAATATTCCACAGTTTAGGTGAAGCCTGAATTCCAGGAAAGTAGTGAAACGATCATTCCTTCACCGACAATCGTAATGAAGCAAGGAAAAAAGGAGGGAAACTGCCACGCACACCCGCTAACGCAAATGAAGGTCACGCATATGAAAGACATCTATAAAAAGCAAAAAAACAGACAGAAACTCAATATCTATATCATTTTCCGATGAATTACCTGGCATATTACGCACATACCACCAAACAAACAACAAATACAAAACATCAGCTTTAAATAAAAGTTTCATTATCCTACAAGCCAAGAAAAACTGAAGAAATAAAGTTAAAACATTTTTTAACCACATTGAAACTGAGACATCCATGCCAACAAATATGACATCCTTCAGACTTTTCTTCTCAAAATCGTGCATCCACATTTCACATGTTTCAATTTTCAAGGTGAAATAATGATGGAGTCTTTCTTACAACCCTTCAACGACCGAAACATGTATATCCATATCCTTTGACATCTTTATCTCTATCCATATGCATCTATCTATATGTGTATGCATACATATAAGTACATCTTTTACGCTTTTTGAATCCATACCAATACAATACAATCCATTCCATACACATATTCATATTTGTTTGAATTTTTGTTTGATTCCACATAAAAATATCTTTATAAGATGATATTTTTAACATTAATTTTACTTACATATTATTATGTTATAATTTCGTAATTCAAAATTAATCTTCATGAATCCTTGTTATTTCATCGAATCTGAATGAGTTCTAAAAAATAATCCATGTTCATAAAGTACTTCAAAGATAGTCTCATTTCACTTCAAATAAGTGAAAAAAATGAACATTTTTAATCATATTACAACTCTTCATTCTAGCCTTTCATTCTTTCTACGTTATGTTGAATGATTTTATGCCTGTAGAGGTTTTTTATGTTTTTTTTAAGGCTTTCCTAATTTTTGACATTGTGGTTCGCAGTTTGGGTCGTTCACGGAATTTAAGGAGCGTTTTCCGTGGTTTTTGTTCAGGCGCTCTTAAATGTATGTTGGTCGAGGAGTTCGAATCTTGACTTGTAATTCCTCACAATTGCGCCACGTGATTCAAAAATAATCCTGCAGGTTTTCTATGTTGTTTTGTGCGAACTTTCCTCCCTTTGAGAATGATCAATGGTTTCCCACTGAAAGTATCTAATGGTGCGTCGTTAGGATCCTCGATGCGGTGAAGGATAAGCTCGCACCATTTGCGTCGTCAAAGCTTCTCTAGCACCTTTCTCGTTATTTTCCTACAAGCTCGCACCATCTATGTCTTCGCTCGGGAACTTGCGACTTCTTTCTTGAGGAGCACATGCGGAGCAGGAGTCCACTCCGAACTCGATGAGTCAGCACGGCGGGGCCGACAGAATCTGCGTGCCGCGTACTGGCCCGCACCTTGCTGGCGTTAAGGTCGTTCCACTAGCCCAGCAGGTGCGGTCCAAGCTGGAGTGGAAACAGGCCGACGCTGCATAGCCAGGAAGTACGTCAAGACCCTCGTGGCGGTGGGAGGAGGACAGGTTTGTGCTAGCAAAAATTATTGCTTGGTGAAAGAAAACAAAACTCTTATGTTCGACACCACCGCAACGTCGTCCTCGGTAAGACGAACCGAGACTTTTGTGTTCAATGAAGCGTGCATCTTCCGTGCTCCACGGAAGGCGTACCGCTCTACTTCGTCGTTTTGATTTCAGAAACCCGACAGGTTCCTGTTGACTTATACTGACTGCCATGTAAGCCACATTTCTTGAGCTTTGCGTGTCAACTTCCCATTTATCTGTTCTTATTGTTGAGTGGCAAATTCACTGCCGGTGCTACAGAAAGTATTCTTGTGTTCCTGGCACCGAACGTGGATCCGAACCATTAGCTTCTCATGCGCGCGACGCGTCATTAACTATGGGTTGGTGAGCGCGAGTAGCAACAGTACAACATACTCCTGCATGGATATCTGGGCTCGCGGTTATCTCCCAATGGAAAGAACGCGCCAGAATTGGCTCACATTGCCAAGTCACAGAATCGACGACAGTCGTGCAGGATGATGCTGTTGTCGCTTTTGCCCCTTTTGCCGCTGTTGCCAGCCTTGCTGCCTCTTGCGTCTTTTGATGCTCATTGCAACCGGTCGGCCTGATCTATGATCGACACCGCCATCTGGTCGTCCTTGTTGCATTCCAATTCTAGACATCTGCCACGCAGACAGTGGAGAATTTAGTTTAATGCAGCATTCCGCCGAAACCAGATGATGGTTCAGTGTACTGCCACGGCACAGTCAAGAAGTCATAAGAATGGTGGAGAGTAAGCACCTTCTACACAATGCAGCCATACAATAGCCGGTCCAATAGATGACTGCCCCAGTCAAAGTTGCTGATGGTCAACTGCGGGATTCCACTGATCATGGTTGTGGAGACGACAGGGTTTGGTGGTGTCGTAGTGAAGATAAATGAATCGGGGAGGCAACATGATGATGGAATTCGCAGGCGGTCAGATTGGCCATCTGTCGTGTCGGTCCACATCTGGCTGCCAGTACCTGGTCCACAACAGACAAATCTCCTTCTTCTGTCCCAATACTTCTCCTACCATGTTTGTTCATACATGTACATATATATATATATGTATGGATATATATAAACATATATGTATGTATATGTACATGTATATACATACATATACATATGTAATGAAAGGAGATTTGTTCAATGAAAGGGAACATGCCGACACAACTACGTAGTATGGTTCACTGCCACCTATGGCACATTAAGGTGGGTGTGTAAAAAACCTAGGCACCAGCAAAGAAAGAATGCACCCCCCAAAAAAAAAAAAAAAAAGAAAGACTACACCCCACACAAGATGGAGAGCGCTAGGGCGTGCCGCACCCGCCCCCTCTGAGCCACCGGCGACAGGGAAGGTTGCCTTCATCTGGGCATGTGGTACATGGTTAAACTGGATGCCCTGTTACTCATTTTTTGTCTTTTTCAAGTGTTATTCAACCTAAGGAAATCACTAATGACGACCAAGGGTTAATCCAAAAGGCTTGATTGGGAAAAGAAAACTGTTCATATTCGTGCATTGAGCAGGTCTGAAGAACATACAACCAAGGATCCACGCTCTTGAGCTCAAAATTCCAGTCGGACTAGGTGAAGGAGGAGGGGCAGGCTCTTCTGGCAGGGGAGGCTGTGAAGGAGAAGCACTGCAGCCCCCCCCTTGCACAGCTGCCGGGGTACCGGCTGCACACGGTGGCTTGGGAGACCTTCGGCGGCTTTGGCCTGGATTGTTGGCGCTTTAACCGTCGTTTGGTGGCGTTGTCCCTCGAGAGGGGTCGGGGCAGGCACAGCGAGGCGGACCAGCCAGGGTGGCTGGCGCGGGCGGTGTCCTTGTTCGCGCAGCGGCTCTCAGTTGCTGGGATTTGGCATCAGTGTCATGTGCTCCGCGACTTTGGCTTGTGGCGTGGCGGACTGGACCCGGTGCTGGGCAGTGTTATGCCTGTTGAGCTGCCGCGGCCGTGGCCCCTTGGCCCTGTTACGCTGTCAGACCTCTGCTACACTGTGCCGTTGGACGGCGAGGAGTCTCCTCAGTCGTTGACGCTTGTTTCCTTGCTTTTCCTCTTCATCTTCTTGTGCCGTGGGTGATGGCTTTTGCATGCTTTCATACCCCGATGATGTGCCGGTCAGGGGCGGCATTTGCATGTTCCTTCTCATTAACCAAGATTTTCCTTAAATGTTTTTTNCCCTTGGCCCTGTTACGCTGTCAGACCTCTGCTACACTGTGCCGTTGGACGGCGAGGAGTCTCCTCAGTCGTTGACGCTTGTTTCCTTGCTTTTCCTCTTCATCTTCTTGTGCCGTGGGTGATGGCTTTTGCATGCTTTCATACCCCGATGATGTGCCGGTCAGGGGCGGCATTTGCATGTTCCTTCTCATTAACCAAGATTTTCCTTAAATGTTTTTTTTTTAATATCAAGGATTGGAGACCTAGATTGTGGGGTGGACTTGCGGATAGGACCACACACCTTCAGAATTCAGCCGTACATTGGCTTCCACAGTCTATTCTTTCCCTTGTGCACTGATTTAGGCAGTTGATGTGTGCGTGTGAATTGTTGGCTTTTAAAGAGGAGCTCACAGTGCCTGAACTGTACGTTTTTTTTTACCTGGAGGCTAGGCAGAGGGTCTCATCCAACAAATAATGTCACAAGGAGTTAACCCAAATTGAACAAATGGGCAAAGTGAAATGAGTGATTTAAGAAAATATTGGCAACAGTCCTGTATATTGACAATCCTCCGATGGTGACTGGGTAAAAACTACCAAACGTTAAAACCTCATCATTGTTTTTTCTCAGTCATTTTCAAGAAGGAAATGATCTCGTTATGTCTTCTATGTTGACAATCCTTCTGTGTTTACGCTCCTCTTCTGTTCTCTTACTCCTCTTGTGCTTTGACATTTCAACTCTATTTTGACACTTTTCTTCTTTGTTGACTCTCTTCATCTATGTCCGTACTCCTGCCCTCTGTGAGGTGCAATGCAGCCTCTTGAAGAGCAACCAACTGACAGGCATTCTGCCAACCACACTCATGGCGCTTATGGCCCTCACTACTTTGTGAGTGCACGTCATGCTCACCCACTCAGTACATGGAGCCTCGAAGTGCTTTGCTTTTGTTTTGAAGAGAGCAATGATTCAGGGGCTGACCAGAGGTCGCTGTGGGTGAGGCTTTTGTTTTTCATTCTGCGGTGCTTGACATGGCTTGCTAGCATGGCATGGCATGCTTTCTTTGCTGTTTCTGGCCGTGCAAGAGGTGCAGAAGAGGCTTATCATTCCACGCTTCACTATGTCAAACTATGGCATACCATGCCAAACCACAAGGTGGCACACCATGCCAGGCCATGCCGCAGTTTTTTTTTGCATACCATGCTACCTTGTGTAATGCTACTCCATGGACCGTGAGCAACATCGTGCTGGTTTCTTTGCCAAAAAGACAGTCATGCATTTCAAGCTATCGCAAATCATTTCAAGAATCACGATCACACCACGGTTTCACCATGTTGAGCAGACAATACGATCAATCGGTCTCCTGTCCTGCCGAGGGAGGGTCTTGTCCGCTGAAGCAGGCAGGGTTCTTGGGACTGAAGTACTGCAAGCTGTGCATTGACTTCTGCATGACGTGCGTAGCTGGTGAGTCAGCCACTATGCCTGCACCACAAGTGCACACGCGCACAGTGGCAAGCTGCACCACACCTCGCAACAATCTCTTCCCTCCACACTATGCAAAGCGTGCTCTGCTCTTTGCAGGATAGAAGGAATGTGCCTGGGATGAAATAAGAAGCCTTGAAACTGTAAATCAAGCTCTAAGATGTTATACACAGATCCAGAGCATGCTCTAGATTTGTGCTGCACGTATTATGCAGTCTAGCTGCTGTGCACACTTTCAGGGCTCGTAAAATAACTTGTAAAACAACCTTCTTGGTGGCCTGCCTCCAGCACGTGTGAACTCGTGCCCATGCCACTGGGTGGTTCCACCTATCATGGCCACAATGGATGAGTGAGGCCATTGACGCCAGCATTGAAAGCAACGCACATGCTTGCAGAAAACTCTTTCGCTGCATGTGTGGTGACGTGCAGCCAAACAATCTACACAGCCACCTTTAGGGACATACTGTGTCCTGCTTTTGAATTGTTCGCAATTTTCTCCCAAGAGCATGGTCATGCATGTGGTGATGCACGTCCTCCAGGCTGCATTGTGTTCCTCCTGTGGTGTTATCATCATTCTTCAGAGAAAAATGACATGCTTTCTGCATGCGGTGATGCCACTAACATATACCACGTTGTGCAGGAACAGCAACATCTCCCCCTCAGAAAGCTCCTCCTCCACCTTCTCCTCCTCCTCCATCTTCTCCTCCTCCTCCTCCTCCCCCCCCCCCCCCTTCTCCTCCTCCTCCTCCTCCTCCTCCTCCTCTCCCCCCTAGCAACCCACCTCCCCGTGACTGGCGTACTCCTCCTGTGGCAAGGCCACCACCTCCCACCAGGTCCCCTCCTCCAGGTTTGTGAGCTCTCGTGATTTTTTCAGGTTTCCATGAAGGGAAAACTTTTTTTAAGACTTCATGTACTGGTTTATTATTGAAGAAGTGGGAAATGCCACCACCCATGGCACAATAGGGTGGATAAAGAAAGCATGGACGACAGAAGCAAGCATCAAGGGCAGAGGCTGGTCCGCCTCACTGCACATGCCTCCACCTCTCTCCAGGCACAGTGCCGGCAGCCGACAAACGAAGCGCCAGCAATCCGGGCGGAGACCACCGAAGGTCTCCCAAGCCACCGTGCGTAGCCAGTACCCCGGCAGCTGCGCAAGGGCAGCCTTGTATTGCTTCTCCTCCAAGACCTCCGCTGCCAGGAGAGCCTGCCCCTCCTCCTTCACCTTGTCCAACTGAACTTCCACTGATTTCTTTTGACATTTTGGAATAAACATTGTTGAACTGAAATACCTTTGATGGCATCGCAATGGCTGGTGCCATAGGTGCCATCTAAATAGCATGAATGCCCTGTAGGTGTCTTAAAACTGGATGTACTTTGCTCAAACATGCGCTCAAACATGCACTGGGGCAAATTTAACTTTGCTCCGCTTCATTGCTACAGTACCGATCCATCCAACCCTCCCTCCCCCCTTCCCCCCGCCCCCTACCCCCTNCCCCCCCCCCCCCCCCCACCCCCCACCCCCCTCTCGCTTCCCCCAACTCACCTTTCACTTGCCCATTGGCTATCGTCTGTGTTCTCCATTACTGACAGCAAACCAAAACTCTTCAATAAATTGGCATACTTCTCTTCCCTTCATGTGCATCCAGAAAAGTAGCAAGTGCACCAAAATGGCTAAAGCAGCCCCCTTTTCTCACACAATGGAGACATACTTCTCAGTCTGGAGCATAGAACCAAGCACTGCATTGCTGACTTTGAGTGATGACAAAGACCAAAACGTTGATAATGACATCAAGCCAAATCTTTTCAATCAACCTGATGCGGTCAATGTTGAGACTGCTTTTCTGCCCTTCACATGCTGGCCAAAACAGTCCCATGCATGCCCAAACAGTCGCATGTGTGCTGAACGTGTCGCAGAACCCGTTTCCTTCCACAAGGCTGGAACATGCATTAGATGCCTAGATGAAGGACCAAAATGTTTTTGTTAGTTCCAGGCTGCTTTCCCAAAAGAAGCAACCTGGCCCCCTGGAAAAAGTGGCTCCTGCCACAACAAAAGCTGTTGCTTGCTCTTTGCATTCATACTGAGACAAGGGGTTAGTGGACCGTCTGCACAATGCTGTCTTTTACGCATGTCCAGCTGCAAAGAAGCCACCTCCACCAAAGAAGTCTCCCCCTCCGCAGCCACTGACAGGTCTGTGTGAAACCATGTGTGCTTGCGTTGCATGCATGCAGCCGTGTGTCTCTTTGTGCGTACTTGTGGGTGGTATGTTTCTGGCTGGAAGTGGGTGGGTGAGAGTGGTTGGGTGCAGGCATGTCAGTGTACCGGCATTCAAGGGGGCTGGGGGGGGATCGGGTGGCAATGTTTGCATGGCTGTGCAGGTGGGAAGGAGCCAAACCGGAGTGGTTGGGGGGGGGGGAGGTCACGCTCCCTAAGGAGGGAGGGGGAAGGGGGGGGGGTGGCTGCCTGGTGGGCCTGGCGAGCAGCTATGTAACAGGCTGATCAGTAGGAGGGAAGGGGACATTGCTCGCCAACTTCTGACGTTGACATCAATTCCAATTTTTTCAAAGAACATCCAAAACATTGATCTGGACATCAACTTGAATGTCTTCCATCCATCAGATGCAGCCAATGTTGTCATTAAGTTTTCACCATTCACATGCAGCCAATCTTGTCATTGCTTTTCAACCATTCACATGCGGGCCGATGCAGCTGCATGCGTGCCAAGCAGAGCTGCATGATTGCGACAAGCGAAGAGAAGCATGCATGATGCAATGGCCGCAGTAGCCCGTTTGGTTCACAAGACTGGAGCATGCTCTGGAATCCCATGCGTAAGTCCAACTGCTACCTGGCCACAGGAAGAATGGCTTCTGCTGCAAAAAGTGCTGTTGCTCGCTCGTCATCTTCATGCTGAGGCAAGGGTCCGAGGACCATCAGCCATGTGCTGCTCCTTATGCATTCACAAGTGCGAAGAGGCCACCTCCTCCAAAAAAGTCTCCCCCTCCGCCTCCAGTGACAGGTGTGCATGTTTGGGACCGTGTGTTCATATAATCATGCGTGTATGTAACCACGAACATGTATGTGTTGCGTGCTTGCAGCTATGTGTTTGTGTATATGTACTCGTGGGGAGTATGCATGCAGTTGCATGTGCGTGGTTTGGAGCAAGCGTGTGCTTCCTTCAAGTAAGCAGTGGTTTACAGGGTTGGGCTGGAATAATGTAGCCCATAATAAGACAGGCATGTTAAAATACCCGCTTCTTGTATCTTTCCAAAGATGAGTCAAATACCGTCAGCTCAGTTTAACCCCACGCACTCACAAATAAAAAGCAAAGGGGTCGCGGAATGGTCATTGGGACCCACTGTGACCGCTAAGAGGGTTGTTGCTCCTAAGTGTTCGACTGCATGTTTGAGTTTACCCATGAAGCACAAAAGGAGGGCCCATAGCACTCTGAGTGGATCCGCCCTGGTCCCTGTTGACATCCTCAAGTGCCAGTCCGTTGTGTCTTGCATGTACTTATGAAACGTTCTCAACAACCTGGGCTAACTGCAATAATGCTCATCAGTTCTCTGTCCGTGACGAGTTTCCTGTATGATCCAAATATGGAGAACTTTCCTTCGCTAATGCAAAGCAGGCTCATCTCTCCTACCTCCCTCTCACAACTTCCTACCTAAGCCTGTACTCTCTAGGCCCCCACTTGGAGCAGTGGTAATGTAACTGAAAGTGGAAAGTCTGTCACTGGACACGTGGTCGCGGTGTGAGCAGTCCAAGCACTCATTGCAGTGTGAAGAAGTTTCATCCAACATGATCGAGAAATACATTGGAATCCTAAGAGCAGGACCAGCCAATCCTTGCCAATTCCAGGCTGCTTGCCCAAGACAAGCAAACTGGTGATGTAGGGAGAGCGGTTCTGGCACAAAAAGTGCTCTTGCTAGCTCTTTGCCTGCATGCAGCAGCAAGGTCAGTGGATCATTGCACCATGCTTTGCCTTTTGCATGTGCAGCTGCAAAAAAGCCACCTCCACCAAAGAAGTCTCCCCCTCCGCCTCCACTGACAGGTGTGCATGAAACCATGTGTGCTTGCGTTGCATGCATGCAGCTGTGTGTCCATGTGTGCGAGCTGTGGGTGGTGTATTCCTGGGCGGGAGTGGGTGTGTGAGAGTGGGTTGGTGCAGGCAAGTGTGCATTGATACATAGATGGAAAAGGGGGGGGGGGGAAAT
>SZWC01020275.1:2630-7630 GCA_023375785.1 Penium margaritaceum
GACCTGATGGGAGAAATATCCAAAAAGGTCCTTGGTCTTAGGATTGCCTTGTCAGAGTGTGCTGACTAGGATAAAGGTACCTCTCCTTACTTTTTAGGTGAGGTGAGATCCTTGTGTGCTAGCCATGGACACATGGCGATTCTCCATGGGTTTGTGGGTTATGTGACCACTAGGAGTGTGCCATGAGAGCATTCTCTAGCTCTCTAGGTCGTGTGTGAGTGGTCAGCCTGATTGCTAGGCTGATTTCCTCCCTTGTGTGAGATTATGGATTCTAGTGTGTGAGCCTTAGCCTCCATGGCTAAGTGGTGTGGCTTGTGAGAGGGCTGACTTGCCCAAGCTCTAGCTCTATATGTACTCCATCATTTTGAGTGATTGAACAACCATTCTTCAGCACAAGTCATGCCCTTCCAATCACACATGCTCGCTGCTCCAAGGCTCCCTCTCTCCTCCAGATCCAACAGAATTCGAGTAGACCCATATCATTCATCTTGAACATGTTGCTCAGATCTGTCTTCAATTTGTTCAACAACTCGACTCATGACAAGCACATGATCATGTCATCCATGTACAGTGGAACCAGCATCAAGCCTTGCTCATCCTCCCGCACATAGATACTAGAGTCATTATTGCAGTCTGTGAAGGTGAGCCTCGTCATGAAGCTCTTCATCTCCTTGAACCACACCTTAGGGGCCTATTTCAACGCGTAGAGTACTTTGACCAGTTTGCAAAGCTTGCCGTCTAGAGCTTTGACTCCCTCGGACACTTGCGTCAGCACTTCTTTGTCTAGCTTCCCATAGAGGAAAGCTGTCTTGACATCCATCTAGTGGACCTCCAGATCTTTTGCTGTAACAATGCCCAGCATGGATCGGATGGAGGCAAAGGTGACGACAGGCGCAAAGGTCTCCTTGTACTCTGAGCCTGCATGTTGGAAAAACCCCTTTGCCACCACTCTTGCCTTGTATTTTTTGATAGTACCATAGTACTTGAATGTTTTCCAGAGTACCCACTTTGATCCCACCACGTGCGCGTTTAGGGGCTTGTCCACTTGAATCCATATTTTGTTCTCTTCAATGGATGCGAGTTCGCTATCCACTGCCTCCTGCCTCTTGGCTGCATTTGGCATGCTCATAGTCTCCGTTACGGTCACACTCTCTCCCTGAGCCAAGCATGACCAGTTGAGTCCGGTCCAATCCGCACTCTCAACATCTTACTTGGGCGGAGGTATCTTCTGGTTCGTACTACACGGCATTGTTGCTGGTGGTGCTTCAAGGCTTAGTTGCTTCTGTTGCTCCTACATTGCAAGTGATCCGCTATTTGAGGAAGAGCCACCGGCCTCAGAGTTGACTATGAGGCCTCGGACAACTCAGACTCATTGTCAGAGTCTGTCGTTGTGTCAGCTTGCACAGTCACTCTCTGTGCAACACCATCCTTCACTGGCACCATCTGCAAGTTTTCAAGTGACTGACTACCTGACTCGAGCAACACAACCCAATGTCCTGAATTAGGAGCATGGACAGGGTCTGACGACTCTCCCTTGCCAAATTTCCTTTCATCAAACTCAAGATCTCGGCTCCTCATGAGCTTTCCAACCGATTTGTCCCTCAGCCTGTACGCCTTGGGTGCGATGTCATATTTGACCATTATGTATTTACGAGCACGTGTATTGAGCTTGCCACTTCATTCTCTTTCTTGAAACTTTACTTGGGCACTACAGCCAAAGACCTTCAAGTGTGAGGCATCTGGCTTCTTCCCTGACCAAGCCTCCTGTTGCGTCTTGAGGTACTTCTCTTGCTGCTTCATACCACGTCTTCCAAGCGTGGCTGCCGCAATGAGATTCACAAGGTAGCAAGCAGTTCTTGCAACTTCTGCCCAGAAGCGAGGTGGGAGTTTGGCATCAAAGAGCATGCTTCATGTCATGCCGGGGATACTCTGGTTCATCCGCTCCGCAACGCCATTATTGTGGGCGTGTAAGGCCTCGTGGTCTGGTGGTTGATATTGTGTTGGCTCAACCAGCCTTTGCATGTCTTGTACGCACCACTGTTTTCTATGCGTAATGTGTTGACCTTCTTGCTTCTTTGACACTCTACCATCACGACAAACTCTTGCAGCTTCTCCTTCACCTCTCTCCCTTTGTCTTGAGGAAGTAGATCCACAGCTTACGTCACTGATCCTCGATGAAGGTCAAGAAATACTTGCTGCCGCTATTTGAAGGGGGTGTGGAATGGTCTGCACATATCAGAGTGAATCAGGTCTAAGATTGCTTCCACACGTTGCCCATTACGCTCAAAGAGCTTTCTCTTTGCCTTGCCTTGGCGGCATGGCTCACACAACTTTTTGTACTTTACCTCATCCTTGGTCTTGCAACCCTCCATCCCATGAACCACTTGATGCAGCTTCATAGCTTGGAGTGTACTCTTGGCCACATTGCCAAACCGCTTGTGCCACAGCTCATCATCTGTATTGGTGGAGTTGGCCGCCATGGTGACAGCTTGTGGTGCAACATCAGGCTTTGGAGACTTGGGCTCTTCAACCGCCATATATCTCTTATTTGTACTCTCAAGGGGTTTGATCTATAGCACATAGAGCCCATCAACTCTTGGGACCTGTGCGACAAGAATCCTTGGAATAGGGAATCTTGATGTCCTTGTTCTTGACAATCACGGCCTCCTCCTTCGTGAAGATGACTGTCATGTCGTGGTCCGTGATTTTGGACACTGACAAGAGGTTTGCCGCAAGAGGCAACATATAGACAACGTTCTCTAACTTCAAGTCTTTTTCAGTACCATTCAAGTTGATGCTAATCAACCTATCTCCCTCGCCTTACACATGGACAAGGCTGCTGTTGGTACACCTGAAGCAACGTTCAGGATCCCTAATGGAGATGAACCCATCCTTCTCCCTTGAAGAGTGGTGGTTTGTACCAGAGTTGAGCAGTGCCGCTCCCTTGGTTGCCAGTAAGCTCTCAGCCATCATGTTCGTCAACTCCTTCTTACCCTTTCTATTGCCCTCATACCTACCACCATGATGTCCGTCTTCCTTCTTAGGAGCTCTTTACTCCCGTGTCCAATGTCCAGGCTTGCCACGGTTATGGCACTTCCCAGGACGCTTTGAACTCTTTCCATCTGCTCCATTGCATTTTCCTCCACCGCCACCGCTTCTGCTGTTGCTTTGAACCGTACTATGCAGCACAGGCTGAAATGTTAGCCTCACTACCGCTGCGACGCATGGCCTCATTGCGCACGTACTTGGACACCGCCTCAAACGTCAAATCCTCCTCCTTCCAACCGCCAAAGACTATGATCAGAGGACCCCATCTCTTTCTTGCAGCGCGCATCAGCTCCATCAGCTCCATCTGCTCCATTGGTTACATCAACTCCAATGGCGGCTGTTGGCTTTGAGCAAACAACGGCTAAGGAGGCTCCTTCCTGGTGGTTGGCGCCAATTGGCGGTCACAAAAAACACCATGTAGGTAGGGGAGATGACGCAACCCAGGTTGTCCCCAAAGTGGCTCATCCAAGGAGCCACTACACGCGTAGGCTAGATGCTGGCTCTAGGACTATAAGAACCTGTCAGTTGCATGTCATTGAGTACAATTCTTCACTTTGAGACTCCCCACAGAATTGTCCACCAGAGGTGGACACTAAAGAAGCATTGGTTGGTCTAAGCCCCATGAGTTTGCTCCTCGTGTGAAAGTGACCAGGTGCTAAGGACACAGTGCAAGGAAGTGATTGCTATGAATTGCTTAGTGTGGAACCTAGGCTGTGAGGGTGATATCATGTCTTGGTTGCAATACCCTTAGTAGTCGGCGGGAACCATAGTATCAAAACCCGTTTTCTACACCGATGCCTCAGGCAGGTTGACAAAGGGTTATGGGCCAACACTGACTAGTTGTAAGGCACCATTCTGTCTCTCTCGCCCTCTCTGTCTTGCAGCACGCATCAGCTACATCAGCTCCATCTGCTCTATCTGCTCCATGAGCTCCAACGGCGGGTGCTGGCATTTAGCAAACAAGGGCCCAGGATAAGCTCTGGCCTTTGAGGTATGACCCTTGGGCCCTAACCAAGATAAGCTATACCCTTGGAAGCACGACCTTTGATTCACTAATATGTGTTCTTCTCTATTTGTTGGTGATCAACGGCTAAGGGGTAAGCGACGGATCTGCACCTTGTGAACCGGTAGCAGAGAACAGCCTACATTCGTCCACATTGGCCTCAACAAAGCAGAGAAGCAGGGAAGCAAGGAAGCAATATGACAAAACCCGCGATGCTCACTCTTAGGCAAGTTTATGCTGGGATGTCAAAGTTCACAAGGTTTGACTTTCCCTTGTAGAGATGGCAATTTGAGATTGTCATGAGGATGCGTGGCTACTTGAAGATGTTCCTTGGATAAGAGGTTGAACATCATAAAACAGATCATGGATATGAAGCGTGGAGTGTCAAAAATGGCATGGCGCTTGCGATTCTTGTGACATCCGTTCATGAGTCACGGCATGTCCACCTCCAAGGTATCACACATGCATCAAAAGCTTATGAGAAGCTTGCACGTGTACACCAATCAACGGCTCTTGCAAATCGCCTCTTCATCCTTCAAAATCTGGTTTCGATAAGGGTGGTTAAGGGAGAGTCGATTTCGGACTTCCTCTTGCAGTTTGAAGGACTACTACAACAAGTAACCCAAAAGAGCAGGGAAATCGATACTAACATGCAGGCCATGATCCTCCTCATTGCGGTACCTGAAACATGGGATCGTCTGATCACTGTCTTTTGCAGTTGGAAGGAGGAGGATTTGACATATGAGGCAGTGTCCAAGTACGTGCGCAACGAGGCCATGTGTCGCGGCGGTAGTGAGGTTAAGACTTCAGGCTCTGTTGCACAGTACGGTGGTCGTGGCAACAATTCCTCTTCAGGTCAGAGCAGCAATGAAAGCTGTGGCCGTGGAGGAAAAGGCAATGGTGGCGGTGAAAGGAGTTCAAAGCGTCCTGGGAAGTGCCATAACTCTTG
>SZWC01020275.1:28783-50050 GCA_023375785.1 Penium margaritaceum
TGGAGGAGAGAGGGAGCCTTGGAGCAGCGAGCATGTGTGATTGGAAGGGCATCACTTGTGCTGAAGAATGGTTGTTCAATCACTCAAAATGATGGAGTACATATAGAGCTAGAGCTTGGGCAAGTCAGCCCTCTCACAAGCCACACCACTTAGCCATGGAGGCTAAGGCTCACACACTAGAATCCATAATCTCACACAAGGGAGGAAATCAGCCTAGCAATCAGGCTGACCACTCACACACGACCTAGAGAGCTAGAGAATGCTCTCATGGCACACTCCTAGTGGTCACATAACCCACAAACCCATGGAGAATCGCCATGTGTCCATGGCTAGCACACAAGGATCTCACCTCACCTAAAAAGTAAGGAGAGGTACCTTTATCCTAGTCAGCACACTCTGACAAGGCAATCCTAAGACCAAGGACCTTTTTGGATATTTCTCCCATCAGGTCTTGACCCTGGACCTCTTGCCTTTTTCTTTTCTCAGGCTAAGGCATGGAGCCATCACCCATGCCCACCCACACATCGACGGTCCATGACCCCTGAAACTTTGAAAATTCATATCTCCCAATCCGACCGTTGGATCGGCCTCAAACTTGGACCGTAGACATTTTGCCACATGATCTTTCCAATGGTGAAGTCGGATTGGCGATCGGAGCAGGCATCTGGTACTTTCCTGGAACTTGCTCCTGTGGACCTGAAATTGAGCCGGATGGCTCCCTTTCCAACAATTCCTCATGCTTTTGGAGGAAAAGATGATGGCGCTGAAAATGCAGGGTGGTGAAGGGATGGAGGCGAAACTGGAGAGGGCAAAGGAGCTGGCGAAGCAGCTGAGAGCGGCCGGCAACCCTGTGGAAGAGACGCGCTCTTGCTCTCTTGCTGAGGGGACTCCCAACCAGCTACGACACGGTACGAGAGACGCTGGAGTGCCAGCCAACTCTCGACCTTGACTTCATCTGCGCACACCTGGTGCAGGTGGAATTGCGTCGCAATGCAGCAAAGCGAAATGGCGGCATCAGTAGTGAAGCAGCTTTCATGGTAATGGGCTCACGCAACCAGCAGCAGCAGCAGTCCGGGCAGCAGAGAGGCAAGTAGAAGGGCAAGTGCCACTATTGCCAGAAAGAGGGGCACTACAAGAAAGAGTGCTTCAAGTTTAAGAGGGACCAGAAGGAGCAGCAACAGCAGCAGCAGCAAAAGCAGCAATCTCCACAGCAACAGCAGCAGCAGTCACAACAACGCCAGCAGCAGCAGCAGCAGCAGAACCAGACTGGCGTGCGCCATTTTGGCAACATGAACGTTGCCAAGGAGGTGCGCGACCGCCTCTTCATGGAAAAGTCTGACATGTCGTAGAAGGAAAAGGTGGATCTGGCGTGGTACAAGGACTCGGGGTGTACCAAGAGTCTGACGCACCACAAGGAGTGGTTCACGCAGCTGCTCTCCATTCCACCCCGTCCAATTGCTTTGGGTGATGATCGGGTGGTGTATGCTGAGGGGATTGGTATTATGGAGATGTGGTTGGAGACCCCGCGTGGCATTGAAGTGGGAGTTTTCCATGGCGTGTTGTATGTGCCTGATGCTGCGTTCAACCGTCTCTCAGTGTCCTCTCTCACCAACACAGGACTGCGCGTTGTCTTCGATGATGACTATGGCTACATCCTGAACAAGGAAACAGGAGAGGAGTTGGCCAAGTTGGTGAAGGAGGGCGATATGTACCGCCTGCTGGGGGCGACCAAGATCCCGCGTGAGTAGAGTCTTGCAGCAGTGGTACAGGCGACATATGGTGAGATCTGGCATGCGCGCTACGGCCACATCGGCATGCGCGCCTTGCAGCAACTTCAAGCAAGGCAGATGGTACGCGACCTGCCTACCATCTCTAACTTTGAGCAGCAGTTATGTATCGGATGTTTGGAGCGGAAGCAGCATCGCGAGGCATTCTCTAGAGCAGGTGAGCGTGCAAAAGAGGTGTTGGAGCTGGTCCACACAGACTTGTGCGGACCGATGCAGACCCAAAGCTTTGGAGGCTCTAGGTATTTTCTCACCTTCATTGATGATTTCAGCCGTTACACTGCTGTGTACTTCCTTTCCTCCAAGGACCAGTGCTTTGACAGGTTCAAGGAGTTCAAGGCCATGGTGGAAAATCAATCTGGCAAGAAGATCAAGGCGTTGCGCAGCGACCGCGCTGGAGAGCACCTGAGCAAGGAATTCCAGGACTACCTCGCAACAGCTGGCATCAAGGCGAAGCGTACCGCGCCGTACTCGCCATAGCAGAACGGTGTAGCAGAACGCGCCAACCGTACCATTGTGGAGTCAGCGCGCTCCATGCTGCACGCGGCTCGGCTGACCTACGACTTCTAGGCTGAAGCCGTGAGCACTCCGGTCTACATAAAAAACCGCAGTCCAACTAAGGCGCTGGAGCAGATGACGCCGTACGAGGCGTGGTTCGGCAAGAAGCCAAGCGTAGGTCATCTTCGCACGTTTGGCAGCTTGGCGCACATGCACATGCCAAAGGAGAAGTGGCAAAAGTGGGATGCGAAGAGTGCACAGATGCTGATGATTGGCTACGACGTGGCAAGCAAGGCGTATCGCCTCTACGAGAGGGATACAGGCCACGTCATCATCTCCAGGGATGTTGTCTTCAACAAGAGCAACGTCATCGGCACCAAAATCGTGTGTGAAGAGGCAGCAGAACCAGCAGCTGACGAGACAGTGGGAGCAGAAATTCTTCCAGATCCAGTTTCTCCCGATCCTTCCTCTACTGTGACAGTGGGAGAATCACTCTACTCCCCCATGTCTGATGTTGCAGATACAGCAGCCTCATCGGCAGAAGCAAAGGAGGGAGATGTAGCACCACCAGCAGCAGCAGTTGTGCCAGCAACACCGCGCCAGCCGCCCGCTAACGCTCCAGCACCAGGTCGCAGGTACCCTCTTAGGGTGCGTTACAAGCCTGGTGAGCGCAGCCATTTCTGGATGTTGCAGAAACAAGAACAGATGAACGTCGCAGTTGCAGCAGATTCAGATGAGCCAACATCATACAAGGACGCCATGGCTACACCGGATTCAGCAGATTGGGCGCTAGCCGTGCAACAGGAGATATAGTCGCAGCTGAACAACGGCACGTGGGAGCTGACTGAGCGTCCACCAGGACGTAAGGTGATCAAGTGCAAGTGGGTGTTCAAGAAGAAGCGGGGAGCAGATGGTGAACTGGAAAAGTACAAGGCGAGGCTGGTCGCCAAGGGCTACTCGCAGCAGGACGGCATCGACTACACAGAAACGTTTGCCCCTGTTGCAAAGTTTGCCTCTGTGCGCATGCTCCTCTCTTATGCAGCAGCTGAGGACTTCGAGGTTCACCACATGGATGTTAAGACAGCATTCTTGAATGGTGACTTGGAGGAGGAGATCTACATGGAGCAACCAGAGGTGTTCGTCATGGATGGCCAGGAGCACCTGGTCTGCAAGATGCAAAAGTCGCTGTACGGCCAGAAGCAAGCTTCGCGTGCTTGGAACCAAAAGTTGGATGCAGCGTTGCAGTGCATGGGGTTTGAGCGCAGCGAGTGTGACTACAGCGTGTATCGCTGGCAGCATGAGCATGAGATCCTCATCATCATTGTCTATGTGGATGACATGCTCCTCCTTTCCAACAGCATGTCTGCACTGCAGGAGCTCAAGGAAGCCGCCATGCAGGAGTGCTTCTAGATGTCTGATCTCGGGGAGGCATCATACTTCCTCGGTATCCAGATCACGCGTGACCGCAAGTCACGCTCTCTCTCGTTGGAGCAAAGCCGCTACATTAAGGATACTTTGCAGCGGTTTGGCATGGCAGAGGCAAAACCCATCGGCATGCTACTGGAGACGCGGTAGTACCTCGTGAGCTTCAATGGAGAAGGAAATGCAGCTGAGCGGCAGAAGTACCAGAGCGCCGTCGGCAGTCTCATGTACCTGATGGTGGCAACCAGGCCGGACCTCGCACAGGCTGTGAGCGCTATGAGCCAGCACATGGCTAATCCCAGACCGGAGCACCAGAAGGCAGTGAAGCGGATCTTCCGCTACCTTGCTGGAACCATCAACATCGGCATCACCTACAACGGCAATGAGAACAGCATCATCGGCTACACAGACGCAGGTTGGGCTTCAAACCCTGACGACTGCAAATCCATCTTTGGACATGTGTTCCTCATGAATGGTGGAGCCATCAGCTGGTGCAGCAAGCGGCAGGTGGTCGTGGCGACCTCGAGCACAGAAGCTGAGTACGTATCTCTTAGCTTTGGAGCCAAGGAAGCAGTTTGGCTCCAACGTCTCATGGCAGAGATGAGTGGGACTGCAGCAGTTCCAGTTCTTGTGGGCGTCGACAACCAGAGCGCAATCGCACTCGCCAAGAATCCTGAGCGCCATGTACGTACCAAGCACATTGACATCGCATATCATTTCATCAGGCACATGGTGCAGGAGGGAGCTATCAAGCTGGAGTTTACTCCAACCAGCAAGCAGGTCACTGATTTTTGCACCAAGCCAGTGACCCGTGAGAAGCAACAGTTCTGCATGAAGGCATGTCGACTCAGCCCACTCTGACTGCGGCAAAGTGGGATATTGTTGGGAAAGGAGCCATCTGGCTCAGTTTGAGGTCCATAGGAGCAAGTTCCAGGAAAGTACCAGATGCCTGCTCCGATCGCCAATTCGACTTCACCATTTGAAAGATCAGGTGGCAAAATGTCTATGGTCCAAGTTTGAGGCCGATCCAACGGTCGGATTGGGAGATATGAATTTTCAAAGTTTCGGGGATCATGGACCGTCGATGTCTGGATGGGCATGGGTGATGGCTGCATGCCTTAGTCTGAGAAAAGAAAAAGGCAAGAGGTCCAGGGTCAAGACCTGATGGGAGAAATATCCAAAAAGGTCAGTGGTCTTAGGATTGCCTTGTCAGAGTGTGCTGACTAGGATAAAGGTACCTCTCCTTACTTTTTAGGTGAGGTGAGATCCTTGTGTGCTAGCCATGGACACATGGCGATTCTCCATGGGTTTGTGGGTTATGTGACCACTAGGAGTGTGCCATGAGAGCATTCTCTAGCTCTCTAGGTCATGTGTAAGTGGTCAGCCTGATTGCTAGGCTGATTTCCTCCCTTGTGTGAGATTATGGACTCTAGTGTGTGAGCCTTAGCCTCCATGGCTAAGTTGTGTGGCTTGTGAGAGGGCTGACTTGCCCAAGCTCTAGCTCTATATGTACTCCATCATTTTGAGTGATTGAACAACCATTCTTCAGCACAAGTGATGCCCTTCTAATCACACATGCTCGCTGCTCCAATGCTCCCTCTCTCCTCAAGTTCCAACAGATCACACGTTGGAAATCGTTCCCGCATGGCCTCTTTAAACTCCTACAGTGTGGACATGCCGTTGGAACGGAGGAGCATGTCATCTTTATACACGACGATGATAAGGATCTCATGCTTATGCTTATGCTTCCAAAGATGGACGCTGTAGTCACACTTGCTTTGCTTGGACCCCATGCACTGCAACATTGCATCTTATTTCTGGGTCCATGCACGCAACGCTTGCTTTAGGTCGTAAAGCGACTTCTCTAGCTTGCAAACCAAGTGCTCTTGGCCATCCATGATGAACCCCTCTGGTTGCTCCATATAGATCTCCTTCTCCAAGTCACCGTTCAAGAATGCCGTATTGACATCCATGTGGTGAATCTCGAAGTCCTCATTTATTGCATTTGAAAGGAGCGTGCACATTGAGGCAAACTTTGTAACAGAAGCAAAGGTTTGTGTGTCGTCGATGCCTTCCTGTTGCGATTAGCCCTTGACGACCAGCCTCGCGTCGTACTTTTCCAGATTTCCATCTTCTCCCCACTTCTTCTTGAAGACCCACTTGCACTTGATTACCTTGTATCCATGTGGACGCTCAGTCAGCTCCCACATACTGTTGACGAGCTGCGACTGTATCTCTTGCTGCACAACTTGCGTCCAAACTGTTACATCTGGTGCAGCCATGGCCTCCTTCTAGGACGTTTGTTTGTCTGAATCTGCTACAACTGCGAGATTTATATGATCGGGTTTTTCAACATCCTAAGATACCGGCACTCACCAGGCTTGAAGCGCACCCTCAGAGGGTACCTGTGACCTGGTGCGTGAGCGTTGGTAGGCGGCTGGCGCGGTACTCTATGCATACCTGCTGCTTTTGATGATGCTGTATCTTTTTCCTCGGCTTCTCCCGGTGAGGTCGCTGTTCATGTAGCATCAGACATGGGAGAGAAGAGTGGATCTCTCACTGTCATAGTAAAGGAAGGGTCAAAATAGACGGAGTCAAGGAGAATATCTGCTCCAACTGCTTTGTTACATCCTCGTTCTCTTGCCTCTTTGCAGATGATGTTGGTGCCGATGACCTTACTTTGGTTGAAGATGACATCCCTGGAGATGATGAGATGACCAGTGTCCCTCTGGTAGAGATGATACGCCTTGCTTGCCACGTCATAGCCGATTATCAGCATCTGCCCGCTCTTTGCGTCACACTTTTGCCACTTCTCCTTTGGGACGTGCATCTATGCCAAGCTGCCAAATGCGCCAAGATGACCCACGCTTTTCTTCTTGCCAAACCATGCCTCGTACTGTGTCATCTGCTCCAAGGTCTTGGTTGGACTACGGTTCTTCATGTACATCGTAGTGCTCACTACTTCCGCCCAAACGTTGTAGGTGAGCCAAGCCGCGTGCAGCATGGAGCAAACCGACTCAATAATGGTGAGAGAGGACACTGACAGAAGGTTGAACGAAGCATCTGGTACATATAGCACACCATGGAACACTCCTACTTCTATGCCACGCGGTGTCTTGAACGACATCTCCACAATCCCAATCCATTGAGCATACACCACCTGATCATCACCCAGTGTGAGCTGTAGTAGTAGCAGCAGCATACACTGATTCAAAAGGGCATCTCTTAAAATCCACTATTGATAACCCTGTTTTAAAGGTCGAACTTTCTAGTTGTAGGCTCAGTTTTTCCAAATTGCGAGTCTACTAGCCTCTATAGTCCACTTTTTTCTCAGACAGATTTCTAGTAGAAGCAACAGCAGAAGCAGGGGTAGCGCTGCCCCTCAAGGGAAGCACTCAGAATCACCTACTCTAAATGGCAGCAGCACGCGTATTAACAATAGCCCAGCCCTTGGAGAGGCTGGAAGGATGCGCCAACTTCACGTTTTGGAAGATCTGTATTGGCCTCCTTTTGGAGGAAGGGGGCTTGTAGGAGGTGGTGAGTGGCGACGAGCGCGCTCCGCCTCCATACGCAAGAGGCATCACTGATGCGGAGGGGTGGCGAGGAAGTCAGCACACTCTAACAAGGCAGCCCAAGAATCTAGGACCTTTTTGGATATTTCTCCCATCAGTTCTTAACCCTGGATCTCTTGCCTTTTTCTTTTTTCAGGATAAGGCATGGAGCCATTACCCATGGTCACCCGGATATCGGCGGTCGATGACCCCACAAACTACGAGAATTCATATCTCCCAATCCGAACGTTGGATCCGCTTCAAACTTGGACCGTAGATATTTTGCCACCTGATCTTTCCAATGATGAAGTCGGATCAACGACTGGAGTAGGCATCTAGTAGTTTGCTGGAACTTGCTCTTGTGGACCTGAAACTGAGCCCGATGGCTCCTTTCCCAACATCTCCTCCCGATCCAAGAATACCATACTTCCTTAGTATCAAGATCACGTGTGACTATACATCACAATCTCTCTTGCTGTAGTAGAGCCTCTACATCAAGGATGTTTTGTAGAAGTTCGACATGGTAGAGGCAAAACCTATCAGCATACCGCTAGAGACGCGGCAGTACCTTGTGACTTTCAATGGAGAAGCAGATACAGCTGAGCGGCATAAGTACAAGAGCATCGTTGCCAGCCTCATGTACCTAATGGTTGCAACCAGGCCGGACATCGCACAAGCTGTTGGAATTGTGAGCCAACACATGGCAAACCCCGGACCTGAGCACGAGAAGGCAGTGAAGCGGATCTTCTGCTACCTTGCTGGCACCATCATCATCGACATCATCTACAACGACAACAAAAACAACATCATCGACTATACAGACGCAGATTCAGCTTCAAATATCGAGGATTGCTAGTACATCTATTGACATGTATTCCTTATTAATGGTGGGCCCATCAGCTTGTACAGCAAGCGGCAAGTGGTCGTGGCTACCTCAAGCACGGAAGTTGAGTACGTCTCTCTGAGCTTTAGAGCCAAGGAAGCAGTTTGGCTTCAGCGTCTCATGGCACAAATGAGATGTAGTGTAGCACGTCCGATTTCTGTGCATGTTGCCAACCAGAGCGCAATCGCACTCGCAAAGAATCAGGAGCACCATGTAAGCAGTAAGCACATTGACATTGCATATCACTTCATCAGGTATATGGTACAAGAGGATGTTATAAAGCTGGAGTTTACTCCAACCAGAAAGCATGTGGCTGATTTTTGTACCAAGCTAGTTATGCGTGAGAAACAGCAGTTTTGCATGAAGGCATGTAGACTCAGCCTTCTTTGACTCCGGCAAAGTGGGAAATTATTGGGAAAGGAGCCATCCAGCTCAGTTTCAAGTCCACAAGAGCACGTTCCAGGAAACTACAAGATACATGCTCTGATATTCAATCTCACTTCACCATTGGAAAGATCAGGGGGCAAAATGCCTACGATCCAAGTTTGAGGCCGATGCAACAGTCGGATTGGGAGATATGAATTTTCAAAGTTTCCGATGTCATGAACCGTCAACATCCGGGTGATCATGGGTAATAGGTCCATTCATTAGCCTGAGAAAAGAAAAAGGCAAGAGGTCTAGGGTCAAGACCTCATGGGAGAAATATCCAGAAAGGTCCTAGATTCTTAGATTGCCTTGTCAGAGTAAACTGAATAGGAAAAATGCACCTATCCTTACTTTTTAGGTGATGGGAGATCCTCGCGTACTAGTCATGGACACATGGCAATTCTCCATGGATTTGTGGATTATTTGACCACAAGGAGTGTGCCATGACAGCATTTTCTAGCTCTCTACGTTGTGTGTGAGTTGTGAATCTGATTGCTAGGCGGATTTCCTCTCTTGTGTGAGATTGTCGACTCTAGTGTGTGAGCCTTAGCCTCCATGGCTAAGTGGTGTGGCTTGTAAGAGGGCTGACTTGTCCAAGCTCTAGCTCTATATGTAGTCCATCATTTTGAGTGATTTAACAACTATTCTTCAACACATGTGATATCCTTCCATACCCACATATTTTCTGCTCCAAGGCTGTCGCTCTCCTCTAGTTCTAACACCACCTACAAGGGAAGACTGTTGACAATGCCATATCCTACATCCATGCCCCTCGATGCATTCATAAATACCCTGGTCATTGTCTGGATCCTGTGTTTCAAGCCCACGGCTTGCAGGACGTGACGTGTCACTGTGGTGTGAGTCACCCCGAGTTCAATGATTTCTAGGAACGTCTTGCCACATATCCACA
The DNA here is from genome assembly GCA_023375785.1 of Penium margaritaceum. Taxonomy (NCBI): domain Eukaryota; kingdom Viridiplantae; phylum Streptophyta; class Zygnematophyceae; order Desmidiales; family Peniaceae; genus Penium; species Penium margaritaceum. The sequence continues at coordinate 38,258 of SZWC01020275.1, forward strand.
TAAAACAAGTGGTAACTTCATGATGAGGAACTTGCGTTTGTGGTGGTTCGGGGGAATTGGTCGCCTTCTCCACGTGTCGGGTTCTGCTTGGATCGCCACCCTGCTCAATCCATCGTGTGGAGCTTCAGTTCTACTAAGGCAAATCCCTGCTGGCCGAAGCTTCTCGGCATACTCCTGCATGACCAGAGTTATACGCGGGAGGTAGATGGGATTATGTCGTAAATATTCTGCAAGGGATGTCTCTTGGATGGGGTAGTTGAAGGAAGCCAAGGCATCTCCCAGAGGCTTGTTCTGTGCCGATGGTACCAAGGTCACCTTCTGGCGAAGCAGAGATGCGGGGCCCCTTGAGGTACGCACGGGTGGTGCGGTTGAAGACTTTAGAGGTATCGCTGGAATCTCACCGGGTAGGTGAATCGAGTGTACTTTGACACATGTTTGTAGGTCTTCTGTAGCCCGCTCCTATTGCTCCTTATATTTGTGCATACACTCATATATTTCTTTGATTGACCAGCCTTCCAGGTCTTGTTCTTGTACGATTGTGACCAGTTCCTATCTACAACCATCGGAGGAGTCTCCGTGGTTTGTTCTTTGGAGTGGGGAAGACCTAGTTTCACATTTTGTACAGGCATATCAGAGGTAGATGGTTGAGTGGGAGCTCGAGTCTCTCTTGTCTCCCTCTGTTGCACATACACTTTTCATTTTGCCGGCTCATTGTTTGTCTGACCAGAGGGACGGGTGGTGATGTCTGGGCCAATCGCTTGCCGCGTAGTAGTAAGTCTTGATCCAGCTGGTCCACGTCTCTAGTATTGTCCCCTTTTCGGTGGTATGCCGGATATTGGACTGGGATTGGGATATTCCTGGTGCCGATGGGTGAATTCCCCGCATCCATAGCAACTCCTAGGTTGGTAGTTATGAGGGTTCATTGGGTTTCGTGCTGAAGTTCCTTCAGGCATGCAAATGGTGGGTGCCACATGTTCCTTTGGAGTTGACGTTTTTCGGGCTACACGTCGTTTGATTTCCCTTTGCTGATATTCTACTTCCTCCTTCAGCGCATCCAATGTGCTAAACTTTTGTATGTCCAACGTATTGGCAATCGCCGGGACAAGGGAATCACGATTGTATTCTTTGATCATACGCAAGGGTATGTCGATGCATCACGTTGAAATCTTGGTAAACATGTCGTTGTGTATCTTGATATTCTCCCCAGCTTTCATGCGAATGGTCCGAATCTGGAGCTCTACTTCCTCCAAGCTCATGGGGATGTGTTGTTTCCTGACCGTGTTCTCCAAATCATCAAATTCAGCAAATGGACGTTCCCTATGCTCTGCGGGGAACCACTCCAAAGCCTTCCTTTGTAGCGTTAGGTATACTACTAGGACAATGTAGACAAGAGATAACAGCCCATAGTCGAGACAGGTGCCTAACTTGGATGGCCACATAGCTGGAACCTCCTCAGGTTCACCCTTGTAGACGTCGAGATTTGGGAGAGTATAAGAAGCCTTCGCCGCTAGGTTCGAAATCAGTTCCTATGGAGGCACCACCTGTACCTTTACCCGAGGTGGGACTCCCACGTGTGGTCGATGCGCCTGTGCGAGGCCAGTTTCCTTAGTACCAGCCGATGAAGCGATTCCCCTCCCCTTGGTTGAACACATCCTGCATTGGTTCCTCCCAGTCCAGACCCCCCTACGTGCTGTCTTGCTGAACTTGCTTGTACTCACACAGTGTACTGCTTGCCTCCATAAACCACTAATCCTTGTCCAGGTATAGTTAAATCACCAATCGTTTGTGGTCTCTGCTGGACTCTTCCTACCATGAGTGGGGCTGTCGCTTTGCTAGCTTGATGATGAGATGACTATACTGTTGACTGAACAGGTGGTACGGTTTTGGTTGACAAAACCCCTGTTGGAATATGTGCCTCTCCCTAGGTTCGTGCTTGTCTGGCAGGTCCACCCGTGGATGAAGCATGACCCCCTCTTGAGCAGGGACTTCTCGGCGTTGTGATGCTCCCAAGACGGAGGGTATTTTGTTTGTTTTTTGCCAGTGTTGGGGTTGTTACCCAGTATCTGGACGATGTGAAGTCATGATAGATGGGCTTTCCCACCGGATTTCCCTTGTCCGTTGCTCCACAATCTTTGAGTTATGCTGGAGGCACGATGGCGATACGCCGCTGTCCAAGGCCGGCCGACGCTGGTGAACAATTGCGCAAGACGGGAATACCCAAGATTCAAAAGTTACAGGCTGATGCAAGGCGTGTAAGGCCTACATCGAGGGGTGTTCCAGCGATGCATCTTCTTTCTTTGCTTGGTCATCCTGAACATCGTCCAGGTCTACATATTCCCTGTCATGTACAATAGAGGATGCAGGTGACGACACCCTTGGAGTACATAATTCAAGGCGCTGCTGTGCATCCCGTACAAGTGTCATGTCCATTGCCTTGTAAACGGTTCTTCCATCTGGCGTCGTGACCTCATCAAGGAGTACAGGCTCATCGTCCGCTACGAATTCCTGCTCTTTGTCAGACACGTAGACTTCCACCTGCATAAGCTCATGCTGCCCGTCGTGGTGGTGTGTGTTGTCTTCCTTTGTATCTTCTTGTGTTGCATTAGCTAATCGTGCTTGTCGGAAAGCCTTCTACTCTCAAAATTCCTCAAGACGTTGTAGGTGGAATTCTTCTTCTTCTTCAGGGTCCATCTCGTCATCTTCATTATACAATTACGGGGACTGATCATCCACAGGGTCTCATTCAAATTTAGGATCTAGCCCTGAAGGATCTTTTGGGCTTCTCCCGTAGCGACACGTGGAGCCGGCTCTCCTCATCTTATCTTTTGTGGAGGCATAAAGTTCTCCAAGACACGTCCTCAAGCCGCCAATGGTCTCGCTGAATAATTCATCGGCATAGTCGTGGTATCTGTGTACTTGTAATTTTACAGGAGGACTCCGGTATAGTCAGGAGAATCGTTGTGACGGATGACGAGTCACCGCGCTAATTTCCCTCAGGTTGGGGAACTAACAGCTCCTTCCTTAGAGAACCGCCCTCCAGATTGTAGACTAATTTGAAGGTACCTGCCGTAGTCCTCATAGAAAACAAGTGAGTCCACGCTCACCGCACCATCTGAAGGTTGCGTGTTCGTTCTACGCTCACCACACCATTAACACTGTTACACCATTTTTGCCATTAGCCGGATTCGTCTTTAACTGCAAGCAGTGATAAACTCTCAGTTGTGGTATATGCCGCGCCATTCCCGCAACCCCGCTTCCCAACGTATTCTCGTCGACCAGAAGACTTCGCCTATTTCCATTTCATAGATAATCGACAAATCATTCAACGCACCATGATGGGGAATATTTTATCCTTCTCCTTTTCCTCGCTGAGTCACAAATCTCCTGCTCCACCCTCGACGAGTCCTTAGGTGACCACTACGATTACTCTAGCTACAATATTGATTGGTTTGTAATCACTCACGGGCAATCATTCACAAGATGACACGATATGTGCTAAGACTACTCCTCCCCATGGCACAAACGGGGCAATCTAATCAATTAGAATACTCTCATATGTATACACTATATCATCGACGGATGATATATGTATACATATATCATCCTTCGACTCCTCCAAATCCTGACCCCAGGGTCCTCTCTATCTTCCTCCTCCTGTTGATTGGTGAAATATCATTTATACCTTGTCTACCTAGACCAGACTTCTCGGACTTACTCAAAGGGGCCAATGCATGCCTACTCCGTCCTGTGCCTGTCTAAACATCAGCGATGGACAAGGAGTATATCAGGTCAACAAACTCTCCCTTGCACCTCTGTCCATTAGCTATGAGATCTCTCCTCTCTCTAGCAGTTTTAGCCTCAGCCTTTGTCTGCTGCGTTGACCATACCGATACCTCGAGTACCTGCACAGTGCAATTCACTGTCAAGGGCCTTTGTCATGCAATGTGCGATAATCTTCCTGTTGGATCTGGATGAGAGAGCGAGCCTTGGAGCAGCGAGCATGTGTGATTGGAAGGGCATCACTTGTGCTGAAGAATGGTTGTTCAATCACTCAAAATGATGGAGTACATATAGAACTAGAGCTTGGGCAAGTCAGCCCTCTCACAAGCCACACCACTTAGCCATGGAAGCTAAGGCTCACACACTAGAATCCATAATCTCACACAAGGGAGGAAATCAGCCTAGCAATCAGGCTGACCACTCACACACGACCTAGAGAGCTAGAAAATTCTCTCATGGCACACTCCTAGTGGTCACATAACCCACAATCCCATGGAGAATCGCCATGTGTCCATGGCTAGCACACAAGGATCTCACCTCACCTAAAAAGTAAGGAGAGGTACCTTTATCCTAGTCAGCACACTCTGACAAGGCAATCCTAAGACCAAGGACCTTTTTGGATATTTCTCCNTCCATAATCTCACACAAGGGAGGAAATCAGCCTAGCAATCAGGCTGACCACTCACACACGACCTAGAGAGCTAGAAAATTCTCTCATGGCACACTCCTAGTGGTCACATAACCCACAATCCCATGGAGAATCGCCATGTGTCCATGGCTAGCACACAAGGATCTCACCTCACCTAAAAAGTAAGCAGAGGTACTTTTTTCTTAGTCAGCACATTTTGACAAGGCAACCCAAGAATCTAAGACCTTTTTGGATATTTCTCCCATCAGGTCTTGACCGTGGATCTCTTGTCTTTTTCTTTTCTCACGCTAAGACATGGAGCCATCGTTCATGGTCACCTGGATATCGGCTGTCGATGACCCTGAATACTTCAAAAATTCATATCTCCCAATCCGACTGTTGGATCGGCCTCAAACTTGGACTGTAGACATTTCGCCACCTGATCTTTCCAATGGTGAAGTCGGATTGACAATCGGAGTATGCATCTGGTACTTTCCTGGAACTTGCTCTTGTGGACCTAAAATTGAGCTAGATGGCTCCTTTCTCAACACTTCCAGGTCTCCACGTATGAGTAGAGGTACCTGATATTGATGTGCTTGATCTGCCCGGAGATGACATCATCCTATGCCATTTTCATGACGCTCTTGTTGTCGAAGGGAACATCTCTTGCCTCGGTTTGTGGCACTTTCATCTCGGCAAGTAAACTGCGTAGTCACTTTGTCTCCTTGCATGCTTTTGATAGAGCGATGTATTCTACCTCATTGGTAGAGAGGGAGACATAATCTTGCTTTCTGCTTGCCCAAGAGACTGCACTACCGTTCTAGAGGCACACAAAGCCCAAGGTGGACTTTTTGTCATGGATTCTTCCTCCCCTATCGGCGTTTGTCTATTACACCAGCCGCAACGGGTCAGATCCTTCTTGACGTCCATACACGAGTTCCATGTGTCGGGTCTTCTATAGATAGCTCATGATGCGCTTGACTGCTTGCAAGTGCTGTGGCCCTAGATTGGCTACAAACGTGCTCATTTGTCCCATAGTATAGCAAATGTTAAGGCTTGTTCCGACCATGGCATACATGAGGCTACCAACAACATAGTGGTAGGGAACGTTCTCCATCTCATACCGTTTTGCTTCCATGCAAGGGCTCATGGAGAAGGAGAGCTTGATGTCTATGATAATGGGTATGCTCATGGGCGTGCTTCCTCCATATTGTAGCGCTTGAGGACCTCCATGATGTACCGGGTCTAGTTTAGCTCGATGGTACTTGCTCCTGAATTGCGGTAGATGGCTATCTGGAGATAGAACTGGAGCGGATCCATGTCTTTCATCTTCAGCATGTTACTGAGATGTGTCTTCAGCTTGTTCAACAGTTCCACTGATGATGAGCAGATGATCAGGTCATCCTCGTACAATGCAAGCAGCATCAAGCCCTGCTCATCATCCTGCATATAGACAATAGGGACATTCAGGTAGTGCGTGAAGGTGAGCTCGACGATGAAGCCGTCAATCTCCTTGAACCATATCTGTGGGCCTTGTTTCAGCTCGTTGAGTACTTTGACCTGTTTACAAACTTAGCCCTCTGGAGTTTTCACTTTTTGGATATTTCTCCCATCAGGTCTTGACCATGGACCTCTTGTCTTTTTTCTTTTTTCAGGCTAAGGCATCGAGCCATCGCCCATGGTCACACGGATATCGACGGTCGATGACCCCGGAAACTACGAAAATTCATATCTCCCAATCCGACTGTTGGATCGGCCTCAAACTTGGACCGTAGACATTTTGCCACCTGATCTTTCCAATGGTGAAGTTGGATTGACGATCGGAGCAGGCATCTGGTACTTTCCTGGAACTTGCTCCTGTGGACCAGAAACTGAGCCGGATGGCTCCTTTCCCAACAATCTCCCACTTTGCCGCAGTCAGAGTGGGCTGAGTCCACATGCCTTCATGCAGAACTGCTGCTTCTCACGGGTCACTGGCTTGGTGCAGAAATCAGCGACCTGCTTGCTGGTTGGAGTAAACTCCAGCTTGATAGCACCCTCCTGCACCATGTGCCTGATGAAATGATATGCGATGTCAATGTGCTTGGTGCGTGCATGGTGCTCAGGATTCTTGGCGAGTGCGATTGCGCTCTGGTTGTCGACNCCGGATGGCTCCTTTCCCAACAATCTCCCACTTTGCCGCAGTCAGAGTGGGCTGAGTCCACATGCCTTCATGCAGAACTGCTGCTTCTCACGCGTCACTGGCTTGGTGCAGAAATCAGCGACCTGCTTGCTAGTTGGAGTAAACTCCAACTTGATAGCACCCTCCTGCACCATGTGCCTGATGAAATGATATGCAATGTCAATGTGCTAGGTGCGTGCATGGTGCTCAGGATTCTTGGCGAGTGCGATTGCGCTCTGGTTGTCGACGCACACAGGAACTGGAACTGCTGCACTCCCATTCCTCTCTGCCATAAGACGCTAAAGCCAAACTGCTTCATTGGTTCCAAAGCTGAGAGAGACGTAATCAGCTTCCGTACTTGAGGTGGCCACGACCACCTGCCGCTTGCTGCACCAGCTGATGGCCCCACTATTCATGAGGAACACATGTCCAGAGATGGACTTGCGGTCCTCAAGGTTTGAAGCCCAATCGGCGTCTGTGTAGCGGATGATGCTGTTGTCATTGCCGTTGTAGGTGATGCTGATGTTGATGGTTCCAGCAAGGTAGTGGAAGATCCGCTTCACTGCCTTCTGGTGCTCTGATCCGGGATTAGCCATGTGCTGGCTCACAGCGCTCACAGCTTGTGCGAGGTCCGGCCTGGTTGCCACCATCAGGTACATGAGACTGCCGACGGCGCTCTGGTGCTTCTGTCGCTCGGCTGCATTTGCTTTTCCATTAAAGCTCACGAGGTACTGCCGCGTCTCCAGCGGCGTGCCGATGGGTTTTTCCTCTGCCATGCCAAACCGCTACAAAACATCCTTGATGTAGCGACTCTGCTGCAGCGAGAGAGAGCGTGACTTGCGATCACGCGTGATCTGGATACCGAGGAAGAATGATGCCTCCCCGAGATCAGACATCTGGAAGTGCTCCTGCATGGCTTCCATAAACTCCTGCAGTGCAGACATGCTATTGGAAAGGAGGAGCATGTCATCCACATAGACAATGATGAGGATCTCATGCTCATGCTGCCAGTGATACACGCTGTAGTCACAATCGCTGCGCTCGAACCCCATGCATTGCAACGCCGCATCGAATTTCTGGTTCCAAGTACGCGACGCTTGCTTGAGGCCGTACAGCGACTTCTGAGCTTGCAAACCGGTGCTCCTGGCCATCCATGACGAACCCCTACGGCTGCTCCATGTATATCTCCTCCTCCAAGTCACCATTCAAGAATGCCGTCTTGACATCCATGTGGTGAACCTCGAAGTCCTCAGCTGCTGCATAAGAGAGGAGCGTGCGCACAGAGGCAAACTTTGCAACAGGAGCAAACGTTTATGTGTAGTCGATGCCCTCTTGCTGCGAGTAGCCCTTGGCGACCAGCCTCGCCTTGTACTTTTCGAGGTTACCATCTGCTCCCCGCTTCTTCTTGAACAGCCACTTGCACTTGATCACCTTACGTCCAGGTGGACGCTCAGTCAGCTCCGACGTGCCGTTGTCTAGCTGCGACTGTATCTCCAGCTGTACGGCTTGTGCCCAATCTGCTGCATCTGATACAGCCATGGCCTCCTTGTATGACGTTGGCTCATCTGAATATGCTGCAACTGCAACGTTCATCTGTTCTGGTTTTTGCAGCATCCAAAAATGGCCACGCTCACGAGGCATGTAACGCACCCTAAGAGGGTACCTGTGACCTGGTACTGGAGCGTTAGCGGGCAGCTGGCACGGTACTGTTGGCACAACTGCTGCTGCTGGTGGTGCTACATCTCCTTCCTCTGCTTCTTTCGATGAGGCTGCTGTATCTCCAACATCAGACATGGGAGAGTAGAGTGATTCTCCCACTGTCATAGTAGAGGAAGGATCGGGAGAAACTGGATCAGGAAGAATTTCTGCTCCCACTGTCTCGTCAGCTGCTGGTTCTGCTGGCCTCTTCACACACGATATTGGTGCCGATGACGTTGCTCTCGTTGAAGACGACATCCCTGGAGATGATGACGTGGCCTTTATCCCTCTCGTAGAGGCGATACGCCTTGCTTGCCACGTCGTAGCCAATCATCAACATCTGCGCACTCTTCGCGTCCCACTTTTGCCGCTTCTCCTTTGGCACGTGCATGTGCGCCAAGCTGCCAAACGCGCGAAGATGACCCACGCTCGGCTTCTTGCCGAACCACGCCTCGTACGACGTCATCTACTCTAGGGCCTTAGTTGGAGTGCGGTTCTTGATGTAGACCGCAGTACTCACGGCTTCAGCCCAGAAGTCGTAGGTCAGCCGGGCCGCGTGCAGCATGGAGCGCGCCGACTCCACAATGGTACGGTTTGCGCGTTCTGCTACCCCGTTCTGCTGCGGCGAGTATGGCGCGGTACGCTGCGCCTTGATGCCAGCTGCTGCGAGGTAGTCCTGGAATTCCTTGCTCAGGTACTCTCCACCGCGGTCGCTGCATAACGCCTTGATCTTCTTGCGAGATTGGTTGTCCACCATGGCCTTGAACTCCTTGAACCTGTCAAAGCACTGGTCCTTGGAGGAAAGGAAGTAGACAGCAGTGTAACGGCTGAAATCATCAATGAAAGTGACAAAATACCTAGAGCCTCCAAAGCTCTGGGTCTGCATCGGTCCGCACAAGTCCGTGTGGATCAGCTCCAACATCCCTTTCATACGCTCCCCTGCTCTAGAGAACGCCTCGCGGTGCTGCTTCCCCTCCAAACAGCCGATGCATAGCTGCTGCTCAAAGTTAGAGATGGTAGGCAGGTCACGCACCATCTGCTTTGCTTGAAGCTGCTGCACGGGGCGCATGCCAATGTGGCCGTAGCGCGCATGCCAGATCTCGCCATATGTCGCCTGCACCACTGCTGCAAGACTCTGCTCACGCGGGATCTTGGTCGCCCCCAGCAAGCGGTACATGTCGCCCTCCTTCACCGACTTGGCCAACTCCTCTCCTGTTTCCTTGTTGAGGATGTAGCCATAGTCATCGTCAAAAACAACGCGCAGTCATGTGTTGGTGAGAGAGGACACTGAGAGAAGGTTGAACGCAGCATCAGGTACATACAGCACGCCATGGAAAATTCCCACTTCAATGCCACGCGGGGTCTCCAACCACATCTCCACAATCCCAATCCCCTCAGTATACACCACCCGATCGTCACCCAAATCAGTCGGACGAGGAGGAATGGAGAGCAGCTGCGTGAACCACTCTTTGTGGTGCGTCAGACTCTTGGTCCACCCCGAGTCCTTGTACCACGCCAGATCCGCCTTTTCCTTCTGCGACATGTCAGACTTCGCCATGAAGAGGCGGTCCCGCAACTCCTTGGCGACGTTCATATTGCCATAATGGCGCACGCTAGTCTGGTTCTGCTGCTGCTGCTGCTGCTGGCGTTGTTGTGACTGCTGTTGCTGTTGCTGTGGAGATTGCTACTTTTGCTGCTGCTGCTGCTGCTCCTTCTAGTCCCTCTTGAACTTAAAACGATCTTTCTTGTAGTGCCCCTCTTTCTGGCAATAGTGGCACTTGCCCTTCTTCTTGCCTCTCTACTGCCCGGACTACTGCTGCTGCTGGTTGCGTGAGCCCATGGCCATGAAAGCTGCTTCACTACTGCTGTTGCCGCCATTGCGCTTTGTTGCATTGCGACGCAGTTCCACCTGCACCAAATGCGTGTAGATGAAGTCAAGGTCAACAGTCGGCTGGCACTCCAACGTCTATCGCAGCGTGTCGTAGCTGGTTGGGAGTCCCCTCAGTAAGAGGAGGATGAAGCGCGTCTCTTCCACAGGGTTGCCGACCGCTCTCAACTGCTTCGCCAGCTCCTTTGCCCTCTCCATATACGCCTCCATCCCTTCACCACCCTGCATTTTCAACGCCATCATCTTCTCCTCCAAAAGCATGAGGAATGCAGGATCCTTGCTCTCATACTTCTTGCACAACGTGTCCCACCCCTCTTTTGCAGTAGCCTTGTCACTCACGTACTGAAGATGCGGGTTGGAGATGGTGTTGACAAGCAGCCTGTAGGCCTGCCTGTCCTTCTTCTTCCACTCCTCATATGCCGCTGCTGCAGTTGTAGATGAACTTGCATCTACTGCACCTTTCTGCAGCGTCTTCCCTGCCACTACCTCTGCTGCGGTGACGCCTTTTGCCTGTGGAGGCGGAGCGCGCTCGTTGCCGCTCACCACCTCCCACAAGCCCCTCTCCTCCAAAAGAAGGCGGGTATGGATCTTCCAAAAGGTAAAGTTGGCGCGTCCTTCAAGCCTCTCCAAGGGTTGGGCTGCTGTTACCACGCCTGCTGCTGCCATTTTGAGCCTTGGTGATGCTCAGCGCTGCCCTTGAGTGGCGGTGCTAACCCTGCTTCTGCTGCCGTTCAGCCAGAAATCTGTCTGAAGGAAAATGGACTGTAGAGGCCAGCAGACTGGGAATTTTGAAAAACGAAGCCCACCAATGGAAAATTCAGCTCAACACCTTTCAAATCGACCCATAAAACAGGGTCATCAACAGCGGAGTTTGAAAGATATGCCCTCTTGAAAACAGGGTATGCTTCTTCTCCTACTCCAACTCAGACCAGCCAGCTTGTAAACGGCGTTTCTCCCAAATGTACCAATGGAATGCAAATATTTTTGCACCAATGGAAAGCTCAGGACAAGTACTACAATTCGCATGTGCCAATTTTTAAATTTGACAAAGAAACAAGAGAGTTATGGTCATCACAAGGCGACAATCTTACTCAGAGAGAAGAGTGTAGCCCTGGCCGACCTCGCTTTGAGCATAACTCTCAATCCAACTGTTGGATCGTCGCGATCTTGGGCTCGTTGAAACGCTTGTCTCTTTAACTTGAAGATCCAGTGGTTGATCTTAAAATCTGGTGAAGGTTTAACCCCAACCCGTCACTCTCAAAGTGACGGCCTGTGCTGGCTGAAAGTGGCAGAACTTGGCTCTGATACCAAATGTTGGATCTCGAGGAGAGAGGGAGCCTTGGAGCAGCGAGCATGTGTGATTGGAAGGGCATCACTTGTGCTGAAGAATGATTATTCAATCACTCAAAACGATGGAGCACATATAGAGCTAGAGCTTGGGCAAGTCAGCCCTCTCACAAGCCACACCACTTAGTCATGGAGGCTAAGGCTCACACTCTAGAGTCCATAACTTCACACAAGGGAGGAAATCAGCCTAGCAATCAGGCTGACCACTCACACACGACCTAGAGAGCTAGAGAATACTCTCATGGCACACTCCTAGTGGTCACATAACCCACAAACCCATGGAGAATTGCC
>SZWC01020276.1:5008-23791 GCA_023375785.1 Penium margaritaceum
GACCGTGGATTGAAGGCTGTCAAGATGACCACAGGATCTGGAAGATCGAGCAGAATTTCAAGGGGAGGTCTATACTAAACGCGGCCCTACAGAGCAGCTTTGAACTCTAGTGAGCGGCTGCCTGAAAGGCAGGAGTCAACCGGCAGCTGACTGGCAGGCAACTTGACCAGCGGAGATCAGTTGGCGACCGATCTCCGCCCGCCCAATCCACGGCAAGCGGATGGGGCAAAACGGCAACGAGATATCTCCACCGTCCATCATTGTCCGAGGCTATAGTACACACGGCCCGACCTGCTTGGCGCTGGCAATCTCCGTGCAGCGGAGATCGCCAGCTCCGGCAGCGAATGTGGCTACTACAGCCCGCAAATAGGCATGACCACTTTGGATAAAACAGGGCTAGTTGCATGTTATTGTTCAACTGTTCCTCAGTGCACTTGCACAATTCAACACTTGTGGTAGATTCTGTACCTGGTAGCTGGAGTTAAAGAGGATTCTATTTGACTCCCGTTCAACGCTGCTGGTGCATGATTCTTTGTGCAATAAATTCAAGAAGACCAACGACGGCTTGATCCTGTTTTCAACAGTTCTTTGCTATCTTCGACGGCCTCGCAATGAAAGGCGACCGAAGCTTAATAATCTCATGTGGTCAACTTATTGGCCATTGCAGGAGGTGCCGTATGAGCGGATAAATACATAAGTTAGGTGTTCAACACGTAACATACATGCTATTGACAACAATGCGGCGACTTCGGTGATCGATGTCTTGAAGGCGGACATGGTGGACACGGTGTCCAGAGTGGTGTACGGTCCGATTTTATTGGAAGTCATTTCTAGCAATGTGATACAAGATGTTATCGTCACCTTGCCCTCACTTTTTCAAGTGGGGGTAATTCACTGCCCTGGTGCTCATAGCATACTTTTTTGATGCTTCTTTCCCGTCCCTAAGTATGATTGCTCCATTCCTGTCGTGATTTGTGACGTTCCTGTTGACCTGTACAGTTTACTGTGACCACTCGGCCATGTCCATGTCATGCACATCTCTGATGCGGACTCAGGTGGTACCGGCGCGTCGTCTGGTGGTGGACTACCAGCTCGAGCTGACCGATGACCGTCCCAGAGCTCTGGACGCTGCCAGGGACCTCCTGCAAATTTTTTTGCAGCACGTAGGAGTTTATCAAGGGACTGGTCGTGGACCCAATTTGCATTTTTTTGCAATGTGTGTCCACCGTTTGATGCCGGATACATGCATGTGACCAGTCGTAGTGTCCGTCTTGTGAATTTGCATGTCTAGGTTTAGAAGGCGTAGCGTTCTGACATATCTACGCAGAGTTACGGCCAAAAGAATGGTTTTTGGGCGGTTTAAGGACAAACCTTGTGTTGCGTGCGACACCCGCCGTGCGCCATGGCAGGTACTTATGCCATGGAAATTTCATATGTCAACTCTCTTTGCAAATGCTATTAAAGCATTATGACACTCTGACTTGTGTCTCCTAGCCAGACCCCTGTCGTCATGTGTACGACCTGTGACTGTTGTCACCATGTGACGGGGCACTGACGCCCGGTCAGCGGCTGTGTCGCTAGGAAGCTTGTACGCATCTTCTCATGGTATCAGAGCAGCGAGGCATCCCTTGCTGATCTGGGCAGCAGAGACACATCAGTGGCAGCAACTGTGAGAGCCACAGTTAAAGCCACGGTCTTGGGAGGACCCACCAATCCACGGTGACCTGCCACAGCAGATTGCAACAGCGGAGGCACCCTTGCAACCGCATCACCACGCCACCACCACGGGGCAACCAAGGGTTTCCCAATCCCCTCCAGCAGCAATTAAGGCATGAGATGTTGAGAAGGGGTTTGTGAAGGGTCTGAGAAGCTTCACTCAGGTCGCACATACCACCCTCCACGGACGTGAGAGAATGCAACTACCCCATTTGACCACCACTTTTGGCGTGTAAGAGCTAGCTATAAAGCTCTTGCAAAACCCTATCCATTGCTTCCACTCCCGCCTCAATTTATACCCTGTAAGCTCTCTGAAATGAAACAACGCTCTCTGATCTAGATTTTTTCCAGATTTTGGGCTGAAAAGAAAACGGTGACGCTTTTTACCCTTTTGAAGGTTTTTCTGCCGTGAAACCATCGCTATTGCATTAAGCATCCTTCAATTTATGCCTCATTTGGAAAACCTTCATGCTCATGTCATCATTGTGAGTGATGACAGCAGCATGAACACTTACAATTTTTTCCTAAAACATTATTTCTACCAGCGTTGCAAATCATCGAGAAACACTGACATTTCTGCAATCTGATCAGTTTGACGTCCCGGTCCCAACTGAATGTTGACATAGCTCCGACCAGTGACAAGGGCAAAGGACCACCAGATCCCTCTTCCTCCTCAAGCGTCATGAGCCCATGCTCGTAGGCCATTGTGGACCTGCGTAGTAAGCAGGATGAGATTCGTCGTCACCAGCAGTAGGAGACTGATGCCATCCATGTGCTCACTAATCTTATTCGTGGTGAGTCCACGACCCAACAGCACACATGTGAGGGAGTTGACGGTGCCACACCTTCTGCACAGCAGTCAGCATCTACACCGAGGAGAGCAGTTGGACAAGATCCTTTGGATGAGGACCCCGACATCCCAGGTATGGAGGATGACACCCACTAGAGGGAGATTTGCCACCTTCAAGAGCGTCTCCAAGGCGCGCTAGCCCAGTTGTTTCTGCTACCACGCAATACTTGGCGCAGCAACAGACTCTGCGCCAGCGGCAGACAGTGACCTCCGTCCTTGGCCCCACTCTGGGTGCCGGCCGCAGGCAAAAGGACTTTGAGACGCCGCCACCGTTGCTTTAGGAGGACGAGCAGTTCCGGAGCTGGGAGCTCAGCTTCCGCATCTGGACGCAGGGTGAGGGCCTGTGGGCATACTACATCCTGCCGTATGATGCCACCCTGGCTGACCAGCTGTATGACGCTGGTCGTGCCGTCCGGGCTCTTGTCCTTGTCGCCCCTCCGACTTCCCGCCTCGCCCTCGAGCCCTTCTTGGGCGACTTCACCGCTGGCGCCACCCCAGACCCTACAGCCGCGTGGCACGTTCTCACTCGTCCCCATCACCTGTCCAGCGACGCTGGGACTAGCAGCCTACTGCGGGAGTTCAACTCCGTGCACATGGGGGAGACCGAGACGGTCACCTCTTACTGGCAGCGGGCGGAGGACATCCTTCATCACCTCAGGACGTATGCCCCACCCCCTTTTGGCTGCGCTCCTCACCATCAAGCGCGGTGCCACCGAAGCGTACGCGGACATCTTCGTCCACTACCCTTATGACGTTCTCTCCACCATGGTGGCCCAGGGCACCCTCATGCCCTGGGCATACAAGCTCTTCCTCCGCATTGAAGAAGCCCGTATGGAGTCCAGACTCCAGCGCACGGAAGCCGTCGCCTCCCCTGCCATCACCTCCATGGCCGTCGCCTCCCCCGCCGCAGCTACCTCATCCTCGTCGGGGAAGAAGAAGCGTCGGAATAAGAAAGGCAAAGGTCAGCAACAGCAACAGCAGCAGTCGTTGACCGGGTCAAGCGCTGGAGGCTTGATCTGCCACACTGTAGTCAGCCCGGGCACGGGTGGTACATGTGCCCTCTACCGATGGATGAGGCCCGCGTCATCGCCACCATGCGTCGCCAGCGCGAGCGCCGTCTCGCCTCTGCCGCCATGGTTGTCGCTGGCTCTGACACCTCCGCCTCGTCCAGCAGCTCCACCACTCCAATGGCTTTGCCGGTCCTGCCGACACCAGCGCCGTAGCCGTCGCCGCCGGCGCAGTCCTCCTTCTACCCGGGCTCCGGCGCGATCACCCCACACTCCGTGTACACTCCCGGGCCATCCTTCTATGAGCGCCAGCTGGAGCAGTTCATCGCGCTCCAGATCGGCTTGCCTCGCTCTCCTCCCCAGGGAAGTGCGAATTGCATCACTTACTACTCCCCTGTCCAGCCCTGCATGACTGAGACTGAGCTACGGTCGTACCTCGTTTCCTCATCTGTCTCGTCGTCTCTCATGGTCTCCGCTACCCCCTCCCAGTACAACGTTGCTTGGCTTGACGATTGGCAGTCTCGATTCGCACCTCCTTCCACCGCATCCGCGTCCCTTGCTTGTTGCCATGTGACTGTTAGTGATCTTGCGACCCCGGTCCAAGACCCTATTGAGACCTGGATCATCGACTCCGAGGCCACGCATCACATGACGGCCTATCATGAGGCCTTTAGTATGCTTGGTCCTGTAGGTGATGTTTCCGGTGTCCGGACAAGCTCTGGCCTGGTGTTGCCTGTCCGTGGTGTTGGCGTTGTTTGTTTCCGTGATCACTCCGGTGACCTCTTTCTGACCGATGTCCTCTTCGTCCCTGGTCTTGAGCTCAGCCTTCTGTCCATCACTTTCCTTGACCGCATGAGCATGGACGTTGTGCACTCGCATGGTATTGGCACTGTGTTGTTGCGTCCATCAGGCCTTGTTGTGCTGCATGCCACCGCCCGTGGGAACCTGTGGCATGTCCCTCGCTTCTCCTCCTCTCCTTCCATCTCTTCCCCGTCGGCCGCCACAGGCCATGTGTTTGTCACCAGTATGCTTTCTCCTCAGCACACTCACCTTTTGCACCGCCGCCTCTGCCACGTCCACTCTGCCGCTCTAGACAGCATGCTCCGCACCGAGCCAGCCAAGGGCCTTGACCCGAAGACTTTTCACCTTCCGTGCCCAACTGAGTGTATTGACTGCACTCAGGGGAAGATGCACCGGTCCACGTATCCCTTGTCTTCCTCCCGTGCATCCGCCCCCCTTGACCTTGTCCATTTGGACGTCATGGGTCCTCTCCCCACCGAGTCCGTCGTCGAGCATGGTCGCTACGTCATCACCCTCATTGACGACTTTTCTTGTTACCGCTGGGTCTTCTGCCTTCGGCAGAAGAGCGATGTCGCCCACGCCATCCAGGACTGCCTTGTCCTTGCGGAGCGTGAGTACGGCCGCTCTCTCTGCCGCTTTCACTCCGATCGCGGTGTTGAGTACTTGGATGAGGCCGCGACCTTTCTTGCCTCCCGTGGAATTCGTCATGAAACGTCCGCGCCTTACAACCCCGCCCAGAACGGTGTCTCCGAGCAATGGAACCGTACTATGGCCGACGCCGTCCGCACCATGCGGGTAAAGTCTGGTCCCTCCAAGGGCTTCTATTTTAAAGCCATGGCCTACATGACCTGGGTCTAGAACCGGATTCCCCATGGTCCCCTTCCCTGCCAGTCCACACCGTACCAGCATTGGTGCGGTCAGCGAGCTGACCTCCGCCCGGCTCGCGTTTGGGGCTGCGTGGCCATTGTGTGGCCGCCCTTCCCGTAGCAGGACGGCAAGCTCGCCCCTCACGGGCGTCCCCACACCTTCCTCAGTTTCTCTCGTCAGTCCAAGGCGTGACACTTCTGGGATCCCTCCCGGCACTGCATCATTGAGTCCCGGGACGCCCTCTTCTTCGAGGACCTGTTTCCTCGCGACCTCATTTGCTCCGGCTCGTCCATATCTTCCGACGCGTCGGGGAGTGGTGAGTCCGTCCTTCATCCTACCGCTTCCGGGTGACACATCCCTCAGTCCCTCTGAGCTGGCAGTCCCAGTCGCGTCCGCTCGTCCCTCCGGGCCAGCAGTCCCAGTCGCATCCGCAGGTCCCTCCGGGCCAGCAGCCCCATTCGCATCCGCTGGTCCCTCCGGGCCAGCAGCCCCAGTCGCGTTTGTTGGTCCCTCTGGGCCAGCAGCCCTTGTCGCGTCCGCTGGTCCCTCCGGGCTGACAGCCCTGGTTGCATCCGCGGGCCCCTCCGGACCAGCAACCCCTTCCGCCTCCATTAGCCCGACGGACTCAGTGTCGTCACCTGCCCTACCACGCTACACGCGTGACCCAGGCGGCAGCTTCCGACCGAGACCGTCAGTGAGTGCACAGACCGTCGCACCGCGCTCCGTGGCGCCTCGACCCCCCGTGGCTCCACGTGTCTCCTCCGCTCCCACGGTCGTCAGTGGGGATCGTGGCACCAAGGCCCTCAGCCTGACCACCTCGGCCATCATTGCAGACCTTCATCCGGGCTCGGCTCTGGGTTATGCCATGCTTCATCATGAGCATCGGTACGCTGTCACGGCTGCACTCGCGCGCATCCCACCTAGGGCTCAAGCTGCACACGCTCTCTCAGTCCGCTCCACAGCACGCCCAGAGGACCCAGACACCCTACGCGAGGCATGAGCCTCTCCTGAGGCCGCACACGGGGACGTTTCCTGCGCCGATGAGCTCGCCGCTATCCGACAGTACCACGTGTACGACCTCCTCGACCTTCCCCCAAGACAGAAGGTCATCGATGCCAAGTGGGTCTTTCAGCGCAAGTGGAAGCCCGACGGGTCCTTGGACAAGTACAAGGCCCGCTTTACAGCCAAGGGGTTTGCCCAGATTCTTGGGGTCGATTACAACCAGATCTTTGCCCCAGTTGGCCGTTTCTCCACTAGCCGGGCACTCTTCAGTCTGGTCACCGAGCACGGGTGGGAGCTGCATCAGATGGACGTGAGCAACACTTTTCTCCATGGTTCACTGGAGGGTAAGGAGCTCTGCATGGTGCAGCCCCTAGGCTTCGACAAAGGCACTGGGAGAGTCTGGCGACTGTGAAAGGCCCTTTATGGCTTGAAGCAGTCGCCTCGGTGCTGGAACCAAGAAATCAGCAGCACGCTCCTTCGTGGCGGGCTCCAGCGCAGCACCGCTGACCCCGCACTGT
The DNA here is from genome assembly GCA_023375785.1 of Penium margaritaceum. NCBI lineage: Eukaryota > Viridiplantae > Streptophyta > Zygnematophyceae > Desmidiales > Peniaceae > Penium > Penium margaritaceum. The sequence continues at coordinate 11,770 of SZWC01020276.1, forward strand.
TTGTCAGTCCGCGAGGCCAAACCTTTGCCGCTGTTCTGGTTTACGTCGACGATCTGCTCATTGCGTCGCCAGACACAGCTACCATCCAGCGTGTCAAGAATCTGCCGCACGTCGCCTACGAGATGAAGGACCTTGGGACTGCCACAGCCTTCCTGGGCATGGAGCTCGAGCATGATCACTCCCAGGACGTCCTGCACATCCACCAGGCCGCCTATGTGTAGACAAATTCCACCCGCTTTGCGGAGGACCTGCCACTCGTGCCGAGCGCATCCTCATCCATGTCACCCGATGGTAAGGCAACGCTGAAGAGTCCTGATCTAGCCGTTGTGGTGGAGCCAGTTGACGTGACCACATACCTGCGATTCATTGGGTCACTGATGTTCCTGGCGACGAGGACGCGCCCAGACATCGCGTTCGCCGTCAACCTCCTGGCCCAGTCCTCTGAGGAGGCGCGTCACCTCCACTACGAGGCCACGATCCGAGAACTGCGCTATGTTGTCTCGATTCCTCGGCGAGGTCTCATGTTCCGCCGTCAGCCGTCTGTTGTCGCAGTGGGCTACACCGATAGTGAGTGGGCCGGCAGTCCGGACGGTAAGACTCGCACAGGCTGGATCTTTCTGATTGGCGGCACAACTGTGTCCTGGCGCAGTGGCAAGCAGGGATGCATTGCACACAACACTGCTGAGGCTGAGTACGTTGCTCTTGGCTCAGGCGCGTGTAAGAGTGTGTAGTTGCGTCGTCTGTTGTCCGAGTTGCATCGTCCGTTGCATCCATCACGTTACACTGTGACAATGAGAGTGCCATGGCCATCGCCGACAATGACGGCGTGCATCACACTCACACAAAGCATATCAATGTTGAGTATCACTATGTGCGTTTGTTGTTGCATGACGGCAGCGTCAGCATCGTGTGGGTTGAGACAGCACGGCAGTTGGCTGACTTCTTAACCAAGGCACTAAAGCGCGACTCGTTCAAGAAAGCTATGAGTTCAGTCGGCGTGCGTCCATGAGTGTTTCTCTCTATCCCTGCTTGCGTCTCTGCTTGGCCTGGGCGAATTTGGTCGTTGACTGTGTCTCTGCCCGCACATGTGAACTACGCCTGTGAGTCATGGGGGAGTGTTGGTTTTTGTGCATCTCTCATTATACTCTATTGTGTCTTCCCGGCTTGTGTACATCGGCGTGCAGATGACTAACGGCGAGACTTGACGCTGCTGGAGTGTCGCTCGGTGGAGCCGACGGACGGCGAGGCCCATTCACCCATCGCTGGAGCCTCCTCCTCTGGCGATGCGCTTAGCTCCATTGGCAGGCCTCCTCGGTGGTCAGGCCACCGGCGGTCATTGCCACTGTGAATACTATCTGCATGCACCTAGCGTTATGTCTGGCTGTGGCATTGCGTCTGCAGCATCATGCCATGCCTAGGATCCATGTCTCCTGCTGTATGGTCCCGTTTGGCATCGTTGATTGTCATAGGCATTGCCTGGGTTTGTGCAACCATAACTTCTTGTAGTTGTTTTTCTAGCTGATTCTGACCACACGACTGCGTTTGCAGCGTCGGTATTATGGTAGGGTAAAATAGCTCAGATACCCATAAAACGCAAAGTGTTACTCTCATCCGCCCATACTTCGGATCAAAAGTAACAATCCGCCCGTTGTTCGGAACAAAAGCAACCATCCGCCCGTTGCTCAGCATGATAGCAACCATCCACCTATGGTACTTTCACTTATCAAGGACTACCGGTATGTGCATTGTTTTTGTTGCATCGCGGGCACGGTGTTATTTTTTTTACTTTGAAATGGACATTTGCCTTTGGTTTCCGCAGGCCGTACAACGAGACGTTGCTTGCCCATGAATGCGGCTGTAAATGTGTACACATATATTCACAATTACGTGGTTTGGTGTTTAGGGTGGTCACATAGGGTGGGGTACTTCATTATCCAAAACTGTAGAGTTGTTCCGCTGCCTTCTTTGTTGGTTCTCCTTTGGCATGCTGACATTGCGTACACTCGTAAACAACGAGGTGGATGAAACACGTCCTGCATGCCCGGATGCCAGCCTGGCTGCCGAACCTGCATGTGCTCAAATGGAGGCGCACCAGTGACCTTTGACCCTTGTCGCACGTGTGTTCTGCACACGGGTAGGTTGGGAAACCCGTCCATGTATGCTGTTATGCGGGTGGCTCTTGACATGCGTTGGCAGAACTCAGAGTCAGAGTCAGCTTGGACGGGGGTTTAGTGATCGCCCCCCCCCCCTAGTGTTTGTGTCATTTCGGCCCGTCCAGCGCCGAGGTGCGACTATGCCAGGGTTTCGTGTGTTCGCGGTGGAGTGTCCACATGGCGCCCTCGCTCCTCATCAAGCGAGGTGAGTTCACGTGCAGGGTATGTCAGGCATATATTGTCTTAAAAAAATGCCAATGTGCCCATTCTTCGTGCAATAGCACCCCAGACCCGGGGTTGTGCCCGGAAGGCGGAGGCTATTGCCTCCGCCTCTCTGGTCCGCGCAAATCCCACACGTCCGCCCCGTCGCTCACCAATCTTGTGTGCCCAGGCATTGCGTCCTACAACTCCCGCGCTCTCACAACCGCTAGGCCCAGTGACACGAGGATGGGCAGTCTCCACCGGCCAGGGAGGCTTGCCCGTGGCGGTTCAGTTTCACGTGCCATGGCAGGTACCTCCCCGTCATGTGGCCTCGCCGGCAACAGCCACCACAACTCTGTCTGGTCCTTTAGACCCAAGGCGGCGTAACCTTGGACGCCCAAACCCACCGGCTGCGGGGTGGTGCCCCACACGCATGCGTGTGCAGCCGTCGGGTGCACAACCCGCCGTGCCGACGGCTGCTGCACCTCCCGCTGCACGTCTTGTGCCACCACGCGCTGCACCACACGCTGCACCATCCGCTGCACCACCCGCTGCACCACGCGCTGCACCACCTGTTGCACCACCCGCTGCACCACCCGCTACACCACCCGCTGCACCACCCGCTGCACAACCAGTGGCCCAACCCGGTGCACCACTCGCTGCACGAACTGCTGCGCGACCTACAGCACGACCCGCGGCACGAGCTGCGGAACGGCCCGCCGCACAACCACCTCAACAACGCGCCTATCGCCTTGCGGAGCATGGTCTTCCTCCGGCGCCTCCTCCAGCGCAGCCGCACATTTTGGCACACCACGATTTCATCCGTGAATCAGGTGCCGAGGAAGAACTCTTCTTCTGGCTGAATAGAGACTGTCATTATGAGGAATGGGAAAGACGTTTGGACGAAGAGGCTGCGGAGACCATGCGGTTGTTTCGAATGGAGCCACGCTCCCTGGAGCAGACCGAGGCTCTACCTTACACACAGACATGGGCAAGGCACCGTGTACTATGTCCTAGTGGCTCCACTGGTAATTTGTGTGTCCCGGTTTTAAATTGCTTCACTCTCATCTTGTATTGCAAGCCTGGTCTTGCCCTTGTGCGTTCTTCATACTTGTGCTCGCGGAACTTGCCGAACATGGTCATGTACAGGATGTTCATTCACACTTTTCAGCCCTCTGAACTCTCGTGATTGTGCTTTGCCTTCTGCCCATCGTCTCCTTTTGCAGCCACGTCCGACAGCTCGCCCGATTCTACGACAAAGAAAAGGAAGGCAGATGGTGATGCCCTTGTGGAGGGCAAGAAGCATCGCAACATGGCTGCTTGTAGGGCGGCCATCGAAGACTACACGGTGGCTAACCGCTTTGGGCTATAGTGGGTGTGCAGCGAGCCTGGACGGATCGACGTGCGCTACGTTGACGCTGTTGGGCATGGTTGCGCGTGGCATGTACGCGCAGTTGTTTCTTCAAAGCTAGGGGCGGTGAAGTTGTCCCATGTCATAGAGGGCCACTGCTGCACCCCGACAATTGGCCGTGGGAGCCCGGCCCGTACCACACACTGGATTGCATGGCACATCTTGCAGCAGATGGCGCGAGATCCGACTACACCCCCTGCCACGCTCAGAGCGATCATCAAGCAAGCTGCGAGTATTCAGGTGGCCAACAGTACGCTGTACCGTGCCAGAAGTATGGCCCAAGCCCACCACATGGGGCACACAAAGGCGAAATCATGGGCCATGTTTCCAGCCCTCTGTGCCAAGGTACGTCCAACGACGCATGTCACATTCTTCGTCACATGTCTTGGCTCCTACCGGGTTCAAACATGTAATACCGTGCTCATGTGTTCGTGCAACTCAAACACATAGACCCGGCTACCCATGCCGTGGCCGAGCAAGACGCAGAGAACAAGTTCAAGTGGGCCTTTGTGGCCCCTGGCGCGACCCGCTTGGGCTGGAAGTACAGCAGGAGGATCATCACCATGGATGGCACTTCTTTGAAGAACAGCCACAAGCAAGTCATGGTGGTCGCACAATTTTTTTACGCAAACGACCACGCATGCCCGATGGCGTGGGCACTGGTGTCCGCAGAGAACGAGGAGACTTGGATGTGGTTTTGCGAGCAGTTGGCACGAGCGTACCCCTCTGCTTCTTCTGCAGGTGCCGTCATTGTGTCTGACCGTGAAGCTGGACTTGCAAAAGCCGTGGGAAGACATTTGCCCAGCGCAACACACACTTTTTGTGCATGGCATCTCCGCACAGACGTCCAGGACAAGTTCGGCAAGAAGGCGGCATACTGGGCTTGGAAATGCGCACAGGCGCTGACACACAAGCAGTTTCACCGCGCTGCACGTCATCTACGCGCAGTGAGCAAACGAGCCACAGAGTACCTCATCCCAGGCAGGGACGGAACCGGTGGCATACCACTTCAGAAGTGGACCTCTTACATGTGCCCCATGCCTCGCGGGGGGCACATCACAAGCAACACTTCAGAGTCACTCAACGCTTGTCTGAAGAGCCTCCGCAAGCTGTTCCCGTTCTATTGCTTCTTGTAGGTGTACTACTTTGTGCAGGGCATCATGGCGCAACGCCGCGAGCAGATAGCCAAGAGCAACGAGACTCTTGCCCCGGCTCCCGCAAAATGCCTGCTGTACAGCTCTGCAGTTGCCCATGACTACGACGTGGTCATGGAGGGGCCATCGTTGGCAATGGTTCGTGGCCCCACAAACATGCGGAGACACGTGAACCTTGCCATGGGAACCTGTGACTGTCGTCGGTGGTGCGAGTTCGGTCAGCCATGCCAGCATGCTTGTGCTGCAATGATGGAAGTGGGTGAGGACCCGACTGCGCACGTGACCCGCAGGCAGACAGCACGGTACTGGAGCCTGACCTACAAAAACCCCATGCCGTCTCTGAGTGCTGCCGGACTGAGCCAACCTTTGCCGCCTGGCTGGGGCCAACCAGGTCCGCGCCGTGGCCATGGTCATCCGAGGAGCGCGTGCATGGAGCGTGCGCTGCTGCGGAAACGGAACTTCATCTGCCCAAAGTGTGGCCGCAAGGGCCACACCAAGAAGATGTGTCCAAACCCACCTGCACCTCGGCCTCACGAAGCGGCAGTCGCACTACGAGCAGAACGCAAGGCAGAAGCAGCAGGAAGTGGAGCTGCCCGTGATGCGAGAGAGGGAGGGGCAGGGCGCGAGGAAGGGGGAGCTACGGACGACAGTGACGCGTCGGACTACGACCTGGAGGCAGAACCCAGGGGGTCGTCGACCGACGATGAGGTTGGTGAGGCAGCCGCAGATGACTTCGACGACAACGTGTCCGACAGTGGCAGTGACGACTCCCTGGGGTATGCGGCGGAGCCGGAGACCGGACTGCTCACACAGGAAGAGCACGACGCTGAAAGTGCCAGGTTCATGGTGGACCATGGCGGTCTGGAAGAACATATAGAGGGTGACGCAGGAGAAGAGGCAGATGAAGAGGACGCATTGGATGAAACAGAGGAAGAGGTCCGCAGGCCGGAAATAAGAGGCATGGATGCCCTTGGAATCTAAGGTGAGAAATTCCACTTCTGCTGACTGCATTGTGTTGTACAACTTTACATTTCATGCAAACACAAACATGCATTTCCTAACAACATTTTCATGTCACTGTGCAGGGGCGCAGGGTGGCACGCCTTCATGTCAGACCAAGTATGGAAGCAAGTGCAAGTCGTGGGCTGGCGGTCTGCTCTGTTTGGGCAGTGGGCTCCCAATGTCTGTGTAGAGCATAGGTGTGTGCTTGTGTTAGTTGCCAGTGTGTAGTGGTTCCTTTGCAACATGTAACCACAAACTCTTTGGAAAACCTTCTTCAATCCTTGTTGTCCTACTACTGTTAGAGGAAGTGGATTTGTGCATGAAGCTACACTTGTTGCATTTTAGTAACAATGAAGACATTTCTCTACTACTAGTGTCGCAAGTGGGCCCCAAAGCATGTGTCCAGTGTGTAAAACCAGGGATGGAAGTCATTTGTATAACTCTCCAACATTCACCCTCTTTCATCATGGATTGCCCGGTTGTCCCGGGAGCACTCCCTCTGGTGACTTCTTTTCTATGTGGAGCTGGCACATGTTACGTGCTGTCGAGGTTGCACACGGAATGGAGGCGTGTACAGCTCAGTCTGTACTACAGCACGTGCCCTGACCCGTTTGACATTGATGTTCTATCGGAATACGCTCCGGAAGACGTCTTCTATGATGCAGTAGAAGAAGTTGACGACGGGACGGTCATTAATCCTGACTATGCACAGTCTTCTGGCAGACCTGTGCAATTGTGCCCCATGTGCGACATTATTGGGTGGATCCACACACTACCCCCAAAGGTCCAGCGGTGGATTGTGAATGGAAAACAAGGTCCGTTTCAGTGACCTCGTGTTTGCATGGAGTGGTAGTGCAAGTGTGTTATCAACGTCTGCTTCCTTCGGAATGTAAGAGGGAAAGACATTGATTTGTGCTGGTCAGACTCGCCATGTCATAGATAAACATGCTCATGTGGTTCAAAAGAAATGACAACGTTACACATTTTACAGTACAAATTCCACGCGGTCGTAAACGCGCAGCTCCAACATTGCGCCAGAACTCAGTTGAAAGTCTACATGGCAAAGGTCCGCTCAGTTTCACATAGTGCAGCACACATTGCATTCATATGTAAGGTACCTGACATGACCTCAATAAAAATGCATCAGTATATAACGCGAATGCCCAGTACTTCGGATATAAATCATGCTGAAAAAATGTCTCGATTACCCACTCATAGCAGCACCCTATGTCGTCTGAGTGTTGCGTAGCATAAAGGATCAGGATGGTACCTGACATGAGCTCATTAGAACGACGTCAGAACATAACAAGAATGCCCAGTACTTTGGATACAAAGCATGCTGACAAAATGTTTCCTGTACCCACTCATACACCACCCAATGTGGTCAGAGTCTAGCGCACCATGGGGGATCCGGATGGACCCATGGCTGCCAGTGTGGGGGACACCAGATAGGACGACAATGTGGCAGCTTCACACACATGAGGTGGCACATGTCGAATGGATCACTTGGAGGGGCCCCCAAATTCTTCGAGTCCCAGAGGCTTTTAATGCTGTTCCACGCGACCCATGCATCAAACTGGTCCATGCGGGGTCGTGGAGGAAGGATTTCACCCCATGGACCGTATCGAGGAGCATCCGGTCCTCCATCCCACAGCTGGAGCTGCGGCATCGGACGACCTCGCAGCTTCAGCTGATCGGAAACATACATGTTTCGACGTGAAAACGGAGGTAGTGTAGGAAAACTACGAAATGCGCGAGTGGTGACTTATGAACTTAAAAAAAATACCTTGGTTCAGGAAAGTAACGCGTCTCAAACGCTGTTTGTCCTGTGAAAACTTTCCCTCTCTACAACGTCGCACACCACACGACGTCGACGAGGCCCGCCCATTTCTCCAGCGGAGGCAATGGACGTTCCTTTAGCGACAAGTGGTGCGAGGACGCCATGGCTGGGAAATGAATACAACGTCGTCAAGGACAAGTCGCAAATGATGTAAAAATACCTCATGAACTCCTTTTCTGAGGTCGGTTCGCGACACAGTTGGCCTTCCGTACCCTTCCCACTACGTCACATCCAAATGGGTCATGTCAGCAGGGAGGTGGCGGTTGGCGTATAGACTAGTCAGCGACGCTGATGAGGTTCTCCTCGGTTGCCACTACCGGCGCGATGTCTTTCGTCAGAAAGATATCCGATGACACGTGTCTTATGCCTCCACGCACGCAAAATTTGTTTTCATATGGTACACAAACGTACAGCAATATGCGTCAAACCTAGGTCGGACAGAACATGGTTTGTGCACAATATTCTTCCAACAATCAGTGTCTGCCGCACCTCCGCCAGAGGTTTGGCGAAGTACCTGCGCTTGCACAAAGGGGTTCTGCTCCATTACTATTCACAACTGAGGGAATAGTGCATGGGCTACTGAGCTATGAATTAATGTCGATTTCCGGATGAGTAATATTTTTTACCGCGTGGGCGGCTGGTTGCTTTCTCGCTCGGCGTTGATACCTGCGTTGTTTCCGACGGTCCGTTGATACGTGGGTTATTAGTCGCGCGACGACGGGCGAGTGAGCTATATAGTTCCGAAAACTGGGCATATGGTGACCGAACCCATTATGGTATGGTCCAGTTTTCAGGCAAAACGGACGACGCCTGGGTTTTGGGCTGTCGGGCGTCTGGCAGGGCTCACCGAGAAAACCCTGCCTGCCAGAAAATAGGTCTAGCACTATTCTTGATTGGCTGGTTAGCTCAGTAACAAGTTCTACACTAATGGGGGGGAGCTAGAACTTGGAGGGGTCTCCCATTGTTGCTCATTCTTTGTTACCAATCAGTTACTTCCAGTTTTCAGCTGCTTTCTGGCGCTAACACTGGCGCGCGCACTTTGAGTAACAAACCTAGAGCTTCCAGACTTAGTCTCTAGAGTAGCAGATTGAGGGGGCAGCAGACTTAAGCAACGAGCATGGAAGCCCGCACGCTGCATCAACAACGCATGCTGCCCCAACCTATTGCCTACGTTTCTAGCTACACCGACAACGACTAGGCCTGGTGTCCAAATGGACGCAGTCGCACCGGTTACGTGTGTTGGTTTTTTGTGCTCATTGTGCTCTATTGTGTCCTCCCGGCTTGTGTACATCGGCGTGCAGATGACTGACGGCGAGACTCGACGCCGATGGAGTGTCGTCCGGTGGAGCCGACGCACACTGAGGTCGTCTCGCGGTTCGCTGGAGCCTCCTCTCTCCGGCGACGTGTTCAGCTCCATCGGCAGGCCTCCTCGGCGGTCGCACCGCCGGCAGTCACTGCCGCTGCAGTTGCTGTCTGCATGCGCCCAGCGCGTACTGTCATGCCTGCGTCGTCATGCACTGCCTAGGGTCCCAGTTGCATGTTGCATGGCCCTGTTTGGCAGCATAAACCGTCGTGGGCACTATCTGGGTTTAGGCTGGCATAACTCCTCACTACTACTTTTCTAGCAGATTCTAACCGCACGGCTGCGTTCGCAGCGTCGGTATTATGGTGTGGTCCAGTTTTCAGGCAAAACGGACGACGCCCGGGTTTTGGGCTGTCGGCTGCCTGGCAGGCCTCATCAAGAAAACCTGCCAGCCTGAACTGAGCTATTTTCTGATTGGCTGATGAACTGAGTAACAAGCTCTACAGAGCTGGGGGGGGGGCTAGAACTTGGAGGGGTCCCCCATTGCTGTTCATTCTTCATTCCTAATCAGTCATTATCAGTTTTCAGCTGCTTTCTGGCGCTAACTCTGGCGCGCGCATTTCTGAGTAACAAAACCCAGAGCTTCCAGACTTAGACTCTAGAGCAGCAGACTGAGGGGGCAGCTGACTTAAGCAACGAGCGTGGAAGCCCGCACGCTGCATCAACAACGCTGCTGTCCCAACCTGCTGCCTAGTTTCTTACTTGGTATCAGAGCCAGAGCGTAGCAGCAGCAGCAGCAGACAAACGTACAGGTGCCAGACAACGCCGACGGACTCCCATACGCGCCAGTGCAGGGGAAATGCTGCCGGATTTTTTCCGGCAGCATTGACCTGCCTGGTGGCGGCGTCAAAATTTTTCCCACGGCCACTGGGCGAGGGGAAATGCTGCCGGATTTTTTTCCGGCAGCACTGACCCCCACGCTGGACGCAAGGGAGTGAGCGGCCGACCACACGAGGCACCTGCTGACGACGGCGCAAGGCATTGACGTCCTCAGGTGTGACTGAACGCAGCAGCCAGCAGTAGCAGCCGCAGCTTGCCGCGGCAGCGAGCAGTGGCAGCAGCGGCGAGCAGCAGTAGCAGATAGCAGCGGCTGGCAGCAGCAGCAGCTCGCAGCAGCAGCAGCCGCAGTAGCAGCTGTCGGCAGCACCAGCAGCTGCAGCGAGCAGCAGCCTGCAGCAGCAGCTGCTCGCAACAGCAAGCAACAGCAGCAGCAGGCGGCAGCAGCAGCAACGGCAACAGCTGCAACAGGCGGCACCAGTAGCAGCAGGCGGCAGCAGCTGCAACAGCCCGCAGTAGCAGTTGCTACAGCTGCGAGCAGCTAGCTACTCGTAGCGAGCAGCGAGCAGCCAGCTGCTCGCTGCGAGCAGCCAGCTGCTCGTAGTGAGCTGCGAGCTGCGAGCTCCTCGCAGCGAGCAAGCAAAACTGAAAAAAAAAACAACAAAAAACTGGGACCTACCCCCCCCCCACGATCTGTCCCTCTATTAAGGAGCAGCAGCAGCAGCAGCCGCAGCAGCAGCAGCCGCAGCAGCAGCAGAAGCAGCAGCAACAGCAGCAACAGCAGCTACGGCAGCAGCAACAGCTGCAGCAGCCATAGCAGCAGCTGTAGCAGCCACAGCAGCAGCAGTAGCAGTAGCAACAGCAGCAGCAGCAACTGTAGCAGCAGCAGCAGCAACAGCAGCAGTAGCAGCAGCAGCAGTAGCAGCTGCAGTAGCAGCAGCAGCAGCAGCAGCAACAGCAGCAGTAGGAGCATCAGCAGCAGCAGCAGCAACAGCAGCACCAACAGCAGCAGCAGCTACAGCAGCATCAGCGCCAACAACAGCAGCGGCGGCCCCAACACTCGCTGCTACTGACGTCAGCACCCCTCTGCTGACGTCACTACTGACGTCACTGCTGATGTCACTGCTGACGTCACTACTGACATCATCTACAAAAAAAAAGGGACAGTGAAAGGGGAAAGGGGGAACGCTAGAGGAGTGGGTAAACTTCCCACTCCCCCAACCTCTTGTTTAAGTAGCAACACAAAGAAAAAAAAAAAACAGACACCAAGCCATGGCTGGTAGTCCAGGCGAGGGGGGGTCCTCCTCTGATGGGAGGACCCCCACCCCTCCTTTCTTGCAGCGATTGCAGCAGCAGCAGCAGCAGCACCCGCCGCCGCCGCTGCAGCAGCAGCAGCCGCCGCCGAAGGACCATCAGCTACCGCCGCCGCCGCCGCCATTGCTGCAGCAGCCGCCGCCATTGCAGCAGCAGCAGCCACCGCCTCTACAGCAACAGCCGCCGCCGCTACAGCAGGAACCGCCGCCCATACAGCAGCAGCCACCGCCACTACAGCAGCAGCAGCCGCCACCTCTACAGCAGCAGTCGCCAACGTCGCTGCAGCAGCAGCCACCGCCCATGCAGCACCAGCCACTGCCGCTGCAGCAGCAGCAACAGCCGCCCCCTCTACAGCAGCAGCCGCCACCGCTGTAGCAGCAGCAGCCGCCGTCCATACAGCAGCAGCCACCGCCTCTACAGCATCAGCAGCCGCCGCCCTTACTGCAACAGCAGCAGCAACAGGAGCCCACTAGTAACATTGGCGGCACCCCTCACCCACTTGTTGCTCTTCAAAAACAACTTGCCGCCTTGACACAGCAGCTTGCGGCGCTACAGCCAGTCGCCTCCCAAACCGCCACCAGCGCGCTGCCGTCGTTCGTCCCTCCAGGGCACGCTAGCCCCACGGTGTCCGCTGCCACGTACTACTTAGCACAACAGCAGACTCAGCGCCAACGGCAGACAGTGACCTCTGTCCTTGGCCCCACTCTGGGTGCCGGCCGTAGGCAGAAGGACTTTGAGACGCCGCCACCGCCGCTTCAGGCCGGCGAGCAGTTCCGGAGCTGGGAGCTCAGCTTCCGGATCTGGGCG
>SZWC01020277.1:0-34478 GCA_023375785.1 Penium margaritaceum
GACCTGGTTGCGGAGTGGAGCGAGCTGGTCGCGGAGTGGTGCGAACTGGTTGCGGAGTGGTGCGAACTGGTTGTGGATTGGTGCGAACTGGTTGAGAAGTGGTGCAAACTGGTTGCGGAGCGGTGCAAACTGGTTACCGATTGGTGCAAACTGGTTGCACAGTGGTGCGAACTGGTTGCGGAGTGGTACGAACTGGTTGGGAGTGGTGCGAACTGGTTGCTGAGTGGTGCAAACTGGTTGCAGAGTGGTGCAAACTGGTTGCGGAGTGGTGGAAACTGGTTGCGGAGTGGTGCGAACTGGTTGCAGAGTGGTGCGAACCGGTTGCAGAGTGGTGCCAACTGGCTACGGAGTGGTGCGAACTGGTTGAGGAGTGGTGCGAACAGGTTGCCGAGGGGTGTGAACTGCTTGCGGAGTGTTGCGAACTGGTTGCGGAGTGGTGCGAACTGGTTGTGGAGTTGTGAGAACTGGTTACGGAGTGGTGCAAACTGGCTGCGGATTGGTGTGAACTGGTTACGGAGTGGTGCAAACTGGTAGTGGATCGGTGCAAACTGATTGCGGAGTGGTGCGAACTAGTTGCGGAGTGGTGCGAACTGGTCGCGGAATGGTGCGAACTGCCTGCAGAGTGGTGCAAACTGGTTGCGGAGTGGAGCAAACTGGTTGCAGAGTGGTACAAACTGGTTGCGGAGTGGTACAAACTGGTTGCGGAGATATGCGAACTGGTTGCTGAGTGGTGAGACCTGGTTGTAGAGTGGTGCAAGCTGGTTGCCGAAGCGGTCCAAACTGGTTGCGGAGTGGTGCGAACGGGTTGCAAGTGGTGCAAACTGGTTGCGAAGTGGTGCAAACTGGTTGCGGAGTGGAGTGAACTGGTTGCAGAGTGGTGCGAACTGGTTGCGGAGTGGTGCAAATTGGTTGCGGAGTGGTGCGAACTGGTCGCGGAGTGGTGCGAACTGGTTGCGGAGTGGTGCAAATTGGTTGCGGAGTGGTGCGAACTGGTCGCGGAGTGGTGCGAACTGGTTGCGGAGTGGTGCAAATTGGTTGCGGAGTGGTGCGAACTGGTCGCGGAGTGGTGCGAACTGGTTGCGGAGTGGTGCAAATTGGTTGCGGAGTGGTGCGAACTGGTCGCGGAGTGGTGCGAACTGGTTGCGGAGTGGTGCAAATTGGTTGCGGAGTGGTGCGAACTGGTCGCGGAGTGGTGCGAACTGGTTGCGGAGTGGTGCAAATTGGTTGCGGAGTGGTGCGAACTGGTCGCGGAGTGGTGCGAACTGGTTGCGGAGTGGTGCAAATTGGTTGCGGAGTGGTGCGAACTGGTCGCGGAGTGGTGCGAACTGGTTGCGGAGTGGTGCAAATTGGTTGCGGAGTGGTGCGAACTGGTCGCGGAGTGGTGCGAACTGGTTGCGGAGTGGTGCAAATTGGTTGCGGAGTGGTGCGAACTGGTCGCGGAGTGGTGCGAACTGGTTGCGGAGTGGTGCAAATTGGTTGCGGAGTGGTGCGAACTGGTCGCGGAGTGGTGCGAACTGGTTGCGGAGTGGTGCAAATTGGTTGCGGAGTGGTGCGAACTGGTCGCGGAGTGGTGCGAACTGGTTGCGGAGTGGTGCAAATTGGTTGCGGAGTGGTGCGAACTGGTCGCGGAGTGGTGCGAACTGGTTGCGGAGTGGTGCAAATTGGTTGCGGAGTGGTGCGAACTGGTCGCGGAGTGGTGCGAACTGGTTGCGGAGTGGTGCAAATTGGTTGCGGAGTGGTGCGAACTGGTCGCGGAGTGGTGCGAACTGGTTGCGGAGTGGTGCAAATTGGTTGCGGAGTGGTGCGAACTGGTCGCGGAGTGGTGCGAACTGGTTGCGGAGTGGTGCAAATTGGTTGCGGAGTGGTGCGAACTGGTCGCGGAGTGGTGCGAACTGGTTGCGGAGTGGTGCAAATTGGTTGCGGAGTGGTGCGAACTGGTCGCGGAGTGGTGCGAACTGGTTGCGGAGTGGTGCAAATTGGTTGCGGAGTGGTGCGAACTGGTCGCGGAGTGGTGCGAACTGGTTGCGGAGTGGTGCAAATTGGTTGCGGAGTGGTGCGAACTGGTCGCGGAGTGGTGCGAACTGGTTGCGGAGTGGTGCAAACTGGTTGCGGAGTAGTGCAAACTGGTTGTGGAGTGGTGCGAATTGGTTGGAGAGTGGTGCGAACCGGTTACCGAGTGGTGCGAACTGGTTGCGGAGTGGTGCAAATTGGTTGCGGAGTGGTTCGAACTGGTTGCGGAGTGGTGCAAACCGGTTGGTGAGTGGTGCGAACTGGTTGCGGAGTGGTGCAAGCTGGTTGCGGAGTGGAGTGAACTGGTTGCATAGTGGTGCGAGCCGGTTGCAGAGTGGTGCGAACTGGTTGCGGAGTGGTGCGAACTGGTTGCGGAGTGGTCCGACCTTGTTCCAGAGTGGAGCGAACCGGTTGTGGAGTGGTGCAAACTGCTTGCGGATTGGTGCAAACTGGTTGCGGAGTGATGCGAACTGGTTGCGGAGTAGTGCGAACTGGTTGCGGAGTGGTGCAAACTGGTTGCGGAGTGGTGCCAAGTGGTTGTGGAGTGGTGTGAACTGGTTGCGGATTGGTGCGAACTGGTTGCAGAGTTGTGCGAACTGGTTGTGGAGTGGTACGAACTGGTTGCAAAGTGGTGAGACCTGGTTGCAGAGTAGTGCAAGCAAGTTGCGGAAGCAGTTCAAACTGGTTGCAGAGTGGTGCGAACTGGTTGCAAAGTGGTGCAAACTGGTTGCCGAGTGGTGTCAACTGTTTGCGGAGTGGTGTTAACTCGTTTCGGAGTGGTACGAACTGGTTTCGGAGTGGTGCAAACTGGTTGCAGAGTGGGGCGAAGTGGTTGCAGAGTGGTGCGAACTGGTTGCGGAGTGGTGCGAGCTGGTTGCGAGAGGTGCGAATTGGTTGCGGTGTGTTGCGAACTGGTTGCGGAGTGGTGCGAGCTGGTTGCGGAGTGGTGCTTACTGGTTGCAGAGTGGTGTAAACTGGTTGCGGATTGGTGCGAACTGGTTGCGGAGTGGTGCAAACTGGCTGCGGAGTGGTGGGAACTGGTTGTGGAGTGGTGCGAACTGGTTGCGGAACAGTGCAAACCGGTTCCAGAGTGGTGCGAACCGGTTGCAGAGTGGTGCAAACTGGTTGCGGAGTGGTGCGAACTGGTTCTGGATTGGTGCGAACTGGTTGAGGAGTAGTGTGCACTGGTTTCGGAGTGGTGCAAACTGGTTGCGGAGTGGTACGAACTGGTTGGGAGTGGTGCGAACTGGTTGCTGAGTGGTGCAAACTGGTTGCAGAGTGGTGCAAACTGGTTGCGGAGTGGTGCGAACTGGTTCTGGATTGGTGCGAACTGGTTGAGGAGTAGTGTGCACTGGTTTCGGAGTGGTGCAAACTGGTTGCGGAGTGGTACGAACTGGTTGGGAGTGGTGCGAACTGGTTGCTGAGTGGTGCAAACTGGTTGCAGAGTGGTGCAAACTGGTTGCGGAGTGGTGCGAACTGGTTCTGGATTGGTGCGAACTGGTTGAGGAGTAGTGTGCACTGGTTTCGGAGTGGTGCAAACTGGTTGCGGAGTGGTACGAACTGGTTGGGAGTGGTGCGAACTGGTTGCTGAGTGGTGCAAACTGGTTGCAGAGTGGTGCAAACTGGTTGCGGAGTGGTGCGAACTGGTTCTGGATTGGTGCGAACTGGTTGAGGAGTAGTGTGCACTGGTTTCGGAGTGGTGCAAACTGGTTGCGGAGTGGTACGAACTGGTTGGGAGTGGTGCGAACTGGTTGCTGAGTGGTGCAAACTGGTTGCAGAGTGGTGCAAACTGGTTGCGGAGTGGTGCGAACTGGTTCTGGATTGGTGCGAACTGGTTGAGGAGTAGTGTGCACTGGTTTCGGAGTGGTGCAAACTGGTTGCGGAGTGGTACGAACTGGTTGGGAGTGGTGCGAACTGGTTGCTGAGTGGTGCAAACTGGTTGCAGAGTGGTGCAAACTGGTTGCGGAGTGGTGCGAACTGGTTCTGGATTGGTGCGAACTGGTTGAGGAGTAGTGTGCACTGGTTTCGGAGTGGTGCAAACTGGTTGCGGAGTGGTACGAACTGGTTGGGAGTGGTGCGAACTGGTTGCTGAGTGGTGCAAACTGGTTGCAGAGTGGTGCAAACTGGTTGCGGAGTGGTGCGAACTGGTTCTGGATTGGTGCGAACTGGTTGAGGAGTAGTGTGCACTGGTTTCGGAGTGGTGCAAACTGGTTGCGGAGTGGTACGAACTGGTTGGGAGTGGTGCGAACTGGTTGCTGAGTGGTGCAAACTGGTTGCAGAGTGGTGCAAACTGGTTGCGGAGTGGTGCGAACTGGTTCTGGATTGGTGCGAACTGGTTGAGGAGTAGTGTGCACTGGTTTCGGAGTGGTGCAAACTGGTTGCGGAGTGGTACGAACTGGTTGGGAGTGGTGCGAACTGGTTGCTGAGTGGTGCAAACTGGTTGCAGAGTGGTGCAAACTGGTTGCGGAGTGGTGCGAACTGGTTCTGGATTGGTGCGAACTGGTTGAGGAGTAGTGTGCACTGGTTTCGGAGTGGTGCAAACTGGTTGCGGAGTGGTACGAACTGGTTGGGAGTGGTGCGAACTGGTTGCTGAGTGGTGCAAACTGGTTGCAGAGTGGTGCAAACTGGTTGCGGAGTGGTGCGAACTGGTTCTGGATTGGTGCGAACTGGTTGAGGAGTAGTGTGCACTGGTTTCGGAGTGGTGCAAACTGGTTGCGGAGTGGTACGAACTGGTTGGGAGTGGTGCGAACTGGTTGCTGAGTGGTGCAAACTGGTTGCAGAGTGGTGCAAACTGGTTGCGGAGTGGTGCGAACTGGTTCTGGATTGGTGCGAACTGGTTGAGGAGTAGTGTGCACTGGTTTCGGAGTGGTGCAAACTGGTTGCGGAGTGGTACGAACTGGTTGGGAGTGGTGCGAACTGGTTGCTGAGTGGTGCAAACTGGTTGCAGAGTGGTGCAAACTGGTTGCGGAGTGGTGCGAACTGGTTCTGGATTGGTGCGAACTGGTTGAGGAGTAGTGTGCACTGGTTTCGGAGTGGTGCAAACTGGTTGCGGAGTGGTACGAACTGGTTGGGAGTGGTGCGAACTGGTTGCTGAGTGGTGCAAACTGGTTGCAGAGTGGTGCAAACTGGTTGCGGAGTGGTGCGAACTGGTTCTGGATTGGTGCGAACTGGTTGAGGAGTAGTGTGCACTGGTTTCGGAGTGGTGCAAACTGGTTGCGGAGTGGTACGAACTGGTTGGGAGTGGTGCGAACTGGTTGCTGAGTGGTGCAAACTGGTTGCAGAGTGGTGCAAACTGGTTGCGGAGTGGTGCGAACTGGTTCTGGATTGGTGCGAACTGGTTGAGGAGTAGTGTGCACTGGTTTCGGAGTGGTGCAAACTGGTTGCGGAGTGGTACGAACTGGTTGGGAGTGGTGCGAACTGGTTGCTGAGTGGTGCAAACTGGTTGCAGAGTGGTGCAAACTGGTTGCGGAGTGGTGCGAACTGGTTCTGGATTGGTGCGAACTGGTTGAGGAGTAGTGTGCACTGGTTTCGGAGTGGTGCAAACTGGTTGCGGAGTGGTACGAACTGGTTGGGAGTGGTGCGAACTGGTTGCTGAGTGGTGCAAACTGGTTGCAGAGTGGTGCAAACTGGTTGCGGAGTGGTGCGAACTGGTTCTGGATTGGTGCGAACTGGTTGAGGAGTAGTGTGCACTGGTTTCGGAGTGGTGCAAACTGGTTGCGGAGTGGTACGAACTGGTTGGGAGTGGTGCGAACTGGTTGCTGAGTGGTGCAAACTGGTTGCAGAGTGGTGCAAACTGGTTGCGGAGTGGTGCGAACTGGTTCTGGATTGGTGCGAACTGGTTGAGGAGTAGTGTGCACTGGTTTCGGAGTGGTGCAAACTGGTTGCGGAGTGGTACGAACTGGTTGGGAGTGGTGCGAACTGGTTGCTGAGTGGTGCAAACTGGTTGCAGAGTGGTGCAAACTGGTTGCGGAGTGGTGCGAACTGGTTCTGGATTGGTGCGAACTGGTTGAGGAGTAGTGTGCACTGGTTTCGGAGTGGTGCAAACTGGTTGCGGAGTGGTACGAACTGGTTGGGAGTGGTGCGAACTGGTTGCTGAGTGGTGCAAACTGGTTGCAGAGTGGTGCAAACTGGTTGCGGAGTGGTGCGAACTGGTTCTGGATTGGTGCGAACTGGTTGAGGAGTAGTGTGCACTGGTTTCGGAGTGGTGCAAACTGGTTGCGGAGTGGTACGAACTGGTTGGGAGTGGTGCGAACTGGTTGCTGAGTGGTGCAAACTGGTTGCAGAGTGGTGCAAACTGGTTGCGGAGTGGTGCGAACTGGTTCTGGATTGGTGCGAACTGGTTGAGGAGTAGTGTGCACTGGTTTCGGAGTGGTGCAAACTGGTTGCGGAGTGGTACGAACTGGTTGGGAGTGGTGCGAACTGGTTGCTGAGTGGTGCAAACTGGTTGCAGAGTGGTGCAAACTGGTTGCGGAGTGGTGCGAACTGGTTCTGGATTGGTGCGAACTGGTTGAGGAGTAGTGTGCACTGGTTTCGGAGTGGTGCAAACTGGTTGCGGAGTGGTACGAACTGGTTGGGAGTGGTGCGAACTGGTTGCTGAGTGGTGCAAACTGGTTGCAGAGTGGTGCAAACTGGTTGCGGAGTGGTGCGAACTGGTTCTGGATTGGTGCGAACTGGTTGAGGAGTAGTGTGCACTGGTTTCGGAGTGGTGCAAACTGGTTGCGGAGTGGTACGAACTGGTTGGGAGTGGTGCGAACTGGTTGCTGAGTGGTGCAAACTGGTTGCAGAGTGGTGCAAACTGGTTGCGGAGTGGTGCGAACTGGTTGTGGATTGGAGCGGACTGGTTGAGAAGTGGTGCAAACGGGTTGCGGAGTGGTGCAAACTGGTTACCGATTGGTGCAAACTGGTTGTAGAGTGGTGCGAACTGGTTGCGGAGTGGTACGAACTGGTTGGGAGTGGTGCGAACTGGTTGCTGAGTGGTGCAAACTGGTTGCAGAGTGGTGCAAACTGGTTGCGGAGTGGTGCAAACTGGGTGCGGAGTGGTGCGAACTGGTTGCAGAGTGGTGCGAACCGGTTGCAGAGTGGTGCGAACTGGCTACGGAGTGGTGCGAACTTGTTGAGGAGTGGTGCGAACAGGTTGCCGAGGGGTGTGAACTGCTTGCGGAGTGGTGCGAACTGGTTGCGGAGTGGTGCAAACTGGTTGCGGAGTTGTGAGAACAGGTTGCGGATTGGTGCAAACTGGCTGTGGATTGGTGTGAACTGGTTACGGTGTGGTGCAAACTGGTAGTGGATCGGAGCAAACTGGTTGCGGAGTGGTGTGAACTAGTTGCGGAGTGGTGCAAACTCGTCCCAGAATGGTGCGAACTGGCTGCGGAGTGGTGCGAACTGGTTGCGGAGTGGAGCAAACTGGTTGCGGAGTGGTACGAACTGGTTGCGGAGTGGTACGAGCTGGTTGCGGAGATGTGCAAACTGGTCGTTGAGTGGTGAGACCTGGTTGTAGAGTGGTGCAAGCTGGTTGCCGAAGCGGTCCAAACTGGTTGCGGAGTGGTGCGAACTGGTTGCGGATTGGTGCGAACTGGTTGGGGAGTGGTGGGAACTGGTTGAGGAGTGGTGCGAACTGGTTGCGGAGTGGTGCGAACTGGTTGCGGAGTGATGCGACCTGGTTGCGGAGTGGTGCAAACCGGTTGCAAGGTGGTGCAAGCTCGTTTCGGAGTGGTTCAAACTGGTTGCAAAGTGGTGCGAACTAGTTGCGGAGTGGTGCGAACTGGTTACGGAGTTGTGCGAAATGGTTGCGGAGTGGTACAAACTGGTTGCGGAGTGATGCGAACTGGTTGGAGAGTGGTTGAACTGGTTGCCGAGTGGTGCAAACTGGTTGCGGAGTGGTGCGAATCTGTTGCGGAGTGGTGCGAACTGGTTGAGGAGTGGTGCGAACTGGTTGCAAAGTTGTGCGAACTGGTTGCGGAGTTTTGCGAGTTGGTTGCAACGTGGTGCAAACTGGTTGCGGAGTGGTGCGAACTAGATGCTAAGTGGTGCGAACTGGTTGCAGAGTGGTACAAAGTGGTTGCGGAGTGGTGCGAACTGGTTGCGGAGTGGTGCAAACTGGTTGCGGAGTGGTGCAAACTGGTTAAGGAGTGGTGCCAACTGGTTGAGGAGTGGTCCAAAGTGGTTGCGGAGTGGTGAGAGCCGGTTGCAGTGTGGTGCGAACTGGATGTGGAGTGGTACGAACTGGTTGAGGAGTGGTGTGAACTGGTTACGAAGTGGTGCGAACTGGTTTGGGTGTGGTGCGAACTGGTTGCGGAGTGGTGCAAACTGGTTGCAGAGTGGTGCAAACTGGGTGCGGAGTGGTGCAAACTGGTTGCGGAGTGGTGCGAATTGGTTGCTGAGTGGTGCAGACTGGTTGCGGAGTGGTGCGAACGGGTTGCGGAGAGGTGCGAACTGGTTGTAGAGTGGTGCGAACTGGTTGCGGATGGTGCGAGCTGGTTGCGGAGTGGTGCGAACTAGTTGCAAAGTGGTGCGAACTGGTTGCGGAGGGGTGCGAACTGGTTGCGGAGGGTTGCGAACTGGCTGCGGAGTGGTGCCTACTGGTTGCGGGGTTGTGAGAACTGGTTGCGCATTGGTGCGAACTGGTTGCGGAGTGCTGCAAGCTGGTTGCGGAGTGGTGCGAATTGGTTATTAAATGGTGTGAACTGGTTGCGGAGTGATGCGAACTGGTTGCGGAGTGGTGCCAACTGGGTGCGGAGTGGTGCGAACTAGTTGCAAAGTGGTGCGAACTGGTTGCGGAGGGGTGCGAACTGGTTGCGGAGGGTTGCGAACTGGCTGCGGAGTGGTGCCTACTGGTTGCGGGGTTGTGAGAACTGGTTGCGCATTGGTGCGAACTGGTTGCGGAGTGCTGCAAGCTGGTTGCGGAGTGGTGCGAATTGGTTATTAAATGGTGTGAACTGGTTGCGGAGTGATGCGAACTGGTTGCGGAGTGGTGCCAACTGGGTGCGGAGTGGTGCGAACTAGTTGCAAAGTGGTGCGAACTGGTTGCGGAGGGGTGCGAACTGGTTGCGGAGGGTTGCGAACTGGCTGCGGAGTGGTGCCTACTGGTTGCGGGGTTGTGAGAACTGGTTGCGCATTGGTGCGAACTGGTTGCGGAGTGCTGCAAGCTGGTTGCGGAGTGGTGCGAATTGGTTATTAAATGGTGTGAACTGGTTGCGGAGTGATGCGAACTGGTTGCGGAGTGGTGCCAACTGGGTGCGGAGTGGTGCGAACTAGTTGCAAAGTGGTGCGAACTGGTTGCGGAGGGGTGCGAACTGGTTGCGGAGGGTTGCGAACTGGCTGCGGAGTGGTGCCTACTGGTTGCGGGGTTGTGAGAACTGGTTGCGCATTGGTGCGAACTGGTTGCGGAGTGCTGCAAGCTGGTTGCGGAGTGGTGCGAATTGGTTATTAAATGGTGTGAACTGGTTGCGGAGTGATGCGAACTGGTTGCGGAGTGGTGCCAACTGGGTGCGGAGTGGTGCGAACTAGTTGCAAAGTGGTGCGAACTGGTTGCGGAGGGGTGCGAACTGGTTGCGGAGGGTTGCGAACTGGCTGCGGAGTGGTGCCTACTGGTTGCGGGGTTGTGAGAACTGGTTGCGCATTGGTGCGAACTGGTTGCGGAGTGCTGCAAGCTGGTTGCGGAGTGGTGCGAATTGGTTATTAAATGGTGTGAACTGGTTGCGGAGTGATGCGAACTGGTTGCGGAGTGGTGCCAACTGGGTGCGGAGTGGTGCGAACTAGTTGCAAAGTGGTGCGAACTGGTTGCGGAGGGGTGCGAACTGGTTGCGGAGGGTTGCGAACTGGCTGCGGAGTGGTGCCTACTGGTTGCGGGGTTGTGAGAACTGGTTGCGCATTGGTGCGAACTGGTTGCGGAGTGCTGCAAGCTGGTTGCGGAGTGGTGCGAATTGGTTATTAAATGGTGTGAACTGGTTGCGGAGTGATGCGAACTGGTTGCGGAGTGGTGCCAACTGGGTGCGGAGTGGTGCGAACTAGTTGCAAAGTGGTGCGAACTGGTTGCGGAGGGGTGCGAACTGGTTGCGGAGGGTTGCGAACTGGCTGCGGAGTGGTGCCTACTGGTTGCGGGGTTGTGAGAACTGGTTGCGCATTGGTGCGAACTGGTTGCGGAGTGCTGCAAGCTGGTTGCGGAGTGGTGCGAATTGGTTATTAAATGGTGTGAACTGGTTGCGGAGTGATGCGAACTGGTTGCGGAGTGGTGCCAACTGGGTGCGGAGTGGTGCGAACTAGTTGCAAAGTGGTGCGAACTGGTTGCGGAGGGGTGCGAACTGGTTGCGGAGGGTTGCGAACTGGCTGCGGAGTGGTGCCTACTGGTTGCGGGGTTGTGAGAACTGGTTGCGCATTGGTGCGAACTGGTTGCGGAGTGCTGCAAGCTGGTTGCGGAGTGGTGCGAATTGGTTATTAAATGGTGTGAACTGGTTGCGGAGTGATGCGAACTGGTTGCGGAGTGGTGCCAACTGGGTGCGGAGTGGTGCGAACTAGTTGCAAAGTGGTGCGAACTGGTTGCGGAGGGGTGCGAACTGGTTGCGGAGGGTTGCGAACTGGCTGCGGAGTGGTGCCTACTGGTTGCGGGGTTGTGAGAACTGGTTGCGCATTGGTGCGAACTGGTTGCGGAGTGCTGCAAGCTGGTTGCGGAGTGGTGCGAATTGGTTATTAAATGGTGTGAACTGGTTGCGGAGTGATGCGAACTGGTTGCGGAGTGGTGCCAACTGGGTGCGGAGTGGTGCGAACTAGTTGCAAAGTGGTGCGAACTGGTTGCGGAGGGGTGCGAACTGGTTGCGGAGGGTTGCGAACTGGCTGCGGAGTGGTGCCTACTGGTTGCGGGGTTGTGAGAACTGGTTGCGCATTGGTGCGAACTGGTTGCGGAGTGCTGCAAGCTGGTTGCGGAGTGGTGCGAATTGGTTATTAAATGGTGTGAACTGGTTGCGGAGTGATGCGAACTGGTTGCGGAGTGGTGCCAACTGGGTGCGGAGTGGTGCGAACTAGTTGCAAAGTGGTGCGAACTGGTTGCGGAGGGGTGCGAACTGGTTGCGGAGGGTTGCGAACTGGCTGCGGAGTGGTGCCTACTGGTTGCGGGGTTGTGAGAACTGGTTGCGCATTGGTGCGAACTGGTTGCGGAGTGCTGCAAGCTGGTTGCGGAGTGGTGCGAATTGGTTATTAAATGGTGTGAACTGGTTGCGGAGTGATGCGAACTGGTTGCGGAGTGGTGCCAACTGGGTGCGGAGTGGTGCGAACTAGTTGCAAAGTGGTGCGAACTGGTTGCGGAGGGGTGCGAACTGGTTGCGGAGGGTTGCGAACTGGCTGCGGAGTGGTGCCTACTGGTTGCGGGGTTGTGAGAACTGGTTGCGCATTGGTGCGAACTGGTTGCGGAGTGCTGCAAGCTGGTTGCGGAGTGGTGCGAATTGGTTATTAAATGGTGTGAACTGGTTGCGGAGTGATGCGAACTGGTTGCGGAGTGGTGCCAACTGGGTGCGGAGTGGTGCGAACTAGTTGCAAAGTGGTGCGAACTGGTTGCGGAGGGGTGCGAACTGGTTGCGGAGGGTTGCGAACTGGCTGCGGAGTGGTGCCTACTGGTTGCGGGGTTGTGAGAACTGGTTGCGCATTGGTGCGAACTGGTTGCGGAGTGCTGCAAGCTGGTTGCGGAGTGGTGCGAATTGGTTATTAAATGGTGTGAACTGGTTGCGGAGTGATGCGAACTGGTTGCGGAGTGGTGCCAACTGGGTGCGGAGTGGTGCGAACTAGTTGCAAAGTGGTGCGAACTGGTTGCGGAGGGGTGCGAACTGGTTGCGGAGGGTTGCGAACTGGCTGCGGAGTGGTGCCTACTGGTTGCGGGGTTGTGAGAACTGGTTGCGCATTGGTGCGAACTGGTTGCGGAGTGCTGCAAGCTGGTTGCGGAGTGGTGCGAATTGGTTATTAAATGGTGTGAACTGGTTGCGGAGTGATGCGAACTGGTTGCGGAGTGGTGCCAACTGGGTGCGGAGTGGTGCGAACTAGTTGCAAAGTGGTGCGAACTGGTTGCGGAGGGGTGCGAACTGGTTGCGGAGGGTTGCGAACTGGCTGCGGAGTGGTGCAAACTGGTTGCGAAGTGGTGCAAACTGGTTGCGGAGTGGTGCGAACTGGTTATGGAGTGGTGCGAACTGGTTGCGGAGTGGTGCCAACTGGTTACAGAGTGGTGGGAACTGGTTACGGAGTGGTGCAAACTGGTTGCGGAGTGGTGCCAACTGGTTGCAGAGTGGTGCCAAGTGGTTGCAGAAGGGTGCGAACTGGTTGCGAAGTAGTGCGAAGTGGTTGCGGAGTGGTGCAAACTGGTTGCAGAGTGGAACGGACTGGTTGCGGAGTACTGGAACTGGTTGCGTAGTGGTGCGACTTGGTTGCAGAGTGGTGCAAGCTGGTTGCGGAGTGGTGCAAACTGGCTGCAGAGTGGTGCGAACTAGTTGTGAAGTGGTGCGAACAGGTTGCAGAGTGGTTCGAACTGGTTACGGAGTGGTGCGAACTGGTTGCGGAGTGGTGCAAACTGGTTGCGGAGTGATGCGAACTGGTTGCGAAGTGGTGCGAACAGGTTGCAGAGTGGTTCGAACTGGTTACGGAGTGGTGCGAACTGGTTGCGGAGTGGTGCAAACTGGTTGCGGAGTGATGCGAACTGGTTGGAGAGTGGCCGAACTGGTTGCCGAATGGTGCAAACTGGTTGCGGAGTGGTGGGAATCGGTTGCAAAGTGGTGCGAACTGGTTAAGGAGTGGTGCGAATTGGTTCGAATTGGTGAGAACAGGCTGCGGAGTTGTGCGAGTTGGTTGCGGAGTGGTGCAAACTGGTTGCGGAGTGGTGCGAACTAGTTGCTAAGTGGTGCGAACTGGTTGCGGAGTGGTACGAGCTGGTTGCGGAGTGGTGCAAACTGGTTGCGGAGTGGTTTTAACTGGTTGCGGATTGATGCGAACTGGTTGCGGAGTGGTGCGAGCCGGTTGCAGAGTGGTGCGAACTGGATGTGGCGTGGTATGAACTGGTTCAGGAAAGGTGTGAACTGGTTACGGAGTGGTGCGAACTGGTTGCGGAGTGGTGCGAACTGGTTGCGGAGTGGTGCCAACTGGTTGCGGGGTTGTGAGAACTAGTTGCGCATTGGTGCAAACTGGTTGCGGAGTGGTGCGAACTGGTTACGGAGTGGTGCAAACTGGTTGCCAATTGGTGCAAACTGGTTGCGGATTGGTGCGAACTAGTTGCGGAGTGGTGCAAACTGGTTGCGGAGCGGTGCAAACTGTTTGCGGAGTGGTGCGAACTGGTTGCGGAGTGGTACGAGCTGGTTGCGGAGTGGTGCGAACTGGCTGCGGAGTGGTGCCAACTGGTTGCGGGGTGGTGAGAACTAGTTGCGCAGTGGTGCAAACTGGTTGCGGAGTGGTGCGAACTAGTTGCGGAGTGGTGCGAACTGGTTGCGGAGTGGTACGAGCTGGTTGCGGAGTGGTGCGAACTGGCTGCGGAGTGGTGCCAACTGGTTGCGGGGTGGTGAGAACTAGTTGCGCAGTGGTGCAAACTGGTTGCGGAGTGGTGCGAACTAGTTGCGGAGTGGTGCGAACTGGTTGCGGAGTGGTACGAGCTGGTTGCGGAGTGGTGCGAACTGGCTGCGGAGTGGTGCCAACTGGTTGCGGGGTGGTGAGAACTAGTTGCGCAGTGGTGCAAACTGGTTGCGGAGTGGTGCGAACTAGTTGCGGAGTGGTGCGAACTGGTTGCGGAGTGGTACGAGCTGGTTGCGGAGTGGTGCGAACTGGCTGCGGAGTGGTGCCAACTGGTTGCGGGGTGGTGAGAACTAGTTGCGCAGTGGTGCAAACTGGTTGCGGAGTGGTGCGAACTAGTTGCGGAGTGGTGCGAACTGGTTGCGGAGTGGTGCGAACTGGTTTCAGAGTTGTGCAAACTGGTTGCGGAGTGGTGGGAACTGGTTGCCGAGTGGTGCGAACTGGTTGCGGATGGTGCGAGCTGGTTGCGGAGTGGTGCGAACTGGCTGCGGAGTGGTGGGAACTGGTTGCGAAGTGGTGGGAATAGGCTGCGGAGTGGTGCAAGCTGGTTGCAGAGTGATGCAAACTGGTTGCGGAGTGGTGCGAACTGGTTGGGGGGTGGTGCAAACTTGTTACGGAGTGGTGCGAACTGGTTGCGGAGTGGTGCCCACTGGTTCCGGAGTGGTGCGAGCTGGTTACGGAGTGGTGTAAACTGGTTGCGGAGTGGTGCCATCTGGTTGCGGAGTGGTGCGAAGTGGTAGCAAAAGGGTGCGAACTGGTTGCGAAGTAATGCGAACGGGTTGCGGAGTGGTGCGAACCGATTGTAGAGGGGAGCGAACTGGTTGCGGAGTGGTGCGAACTGGTTGCGTAGTGGTGCGAACTGGTTGCAGAGTGCTGCAAGCTGGTTGCGGAGTGGTGCAAACTGGTTGCGGAGTGGTGCAAGCTGGTTGCGATGTGGTGCAAACTGGTTGCGGAGTGGTGCGAACTGGTTACGGAGTGGTGCAAACTGGTTGCGGAGTGGTGCCAACCGGATGCGGAGTGGTGCGAACTAGTTGGAGAGTGGTCGAACTGGTTGCCAAGTGGTAGGAACTGGTTACGGAGTGGTGCGAATCGGTTGTGGAGTGGTGCGAACTGGTCGAGGATGAGTGCGAACTGGTTGCTGAGTGGTGCAAACTGGTTGCGGAGTTGTGCAAGCTGGTTGCGGAGTGGTTCGAACTGGTTGCGGAGTGGTACAAACTGGTTGCGAAGTGGTGGGAACTGGTTGCGGAGTGGTGCAAACTGGTTGCGCAGTGGTGCGAACTGGTTGCGGAGTGCTGCGAGCCGGTTGCAGAGTGGTGCGAACTGGAAGTGGAGTGTTGCGAACTGGTTGAGGAGTGGTGCGAACTGGTTACGGAGTGGTGCGAACTAGTCGCGGAGTGGTGCGAACTGTCTGCGGAGTGGTGCAAACTGGTTGCGGGGCTGTGAGAA
Source organism: Penium margaritaceum (assembly GCA_023375785.1). Lineage (NCBI taxonomy): Eukaryota > Viridiplantae > Streptophyta > Zygnematophyceae > Desmidiales > Peniaceae > Penium > Penium margaritaceum. The sequence continues at coordinate 14,989 of SZWC01020277.1, forward strand.
CTGGTTGCGCAGTGTTGCAAACTGGTTGCAGAGTGGTGCGAACTGGTTGCGGAGTGGTACAAACTGGTTGCGGAATGGTGCGAACTGGTTGCGGAGTGGTGCGAACGGGTTGCGGAGTAGTGCGAACTGTTTGCAGAGTGGTGTGAGCTGGTTGCGGAGTGGTGCGAACTGGCTGCGGAGTAGTGCGAACTGGTTGCGATGTGGTGCGAACTGGTTGCGGAGTGGTCCGAACTGGTTGTGGAGTGGTACAATTTGGTTGCGGAGTGGTGCGAACTGGTTGCGAAGTGGTGCAAACTGGTTGCGGAGTGGTGCGACCTGGTTGCAGAGTGGTGCAACCTGGGTGCGGAGTGTTGCAAACTGGTTGCGGAGTGGTGCGAACTTGTTGCAAAGTGGTGCGAACTGGTTGCGGAGTGGTGCGAACTGGTTTCGGAGTGGTGCAAACTGGTTTTGGAGTGGTGCTAACTGGTTGCCAAGTGGTGCGAACTGGTTGCAGAGTGGTGCAAACTGGTTGCGGAGTGGTGCAAACTGGTTCAGGAGTGGTGCGAATTGGTTGCGGAGTGGTGCGAGCTGGTTGCGGAGTGGTGCGAACTGGTTGAGGAGTGGTGCGAAATGGTTACGGAGTGGTGCGAACTGGTTGCGGGGTGGTGCGAACTGTGTGCCGAGTGGTGCAAACTGGTTGCGGGGTTGTGAGAACTGGTTGCGGCGTGGTGTGAACTGGTTGCAGAGTGGTTTAAACTGGTAGCGGAGTGGTACAAACTGGTTGCGGAGTGGTGCGAACTGGTTGCGGAGTGGTGCGAACTGGTTGCGAAGTGGTGCGACCTGGTTGCAGAGTGGCGCAAGCTGGTTGCGGAGTGTTGCAACCTTGTTGCGGAGTAGTGCGAACTGGTTGCGATGTGGTGCGAACTGGTTGCGGAGTGGTGCGAACTGGTTGCGGAGTGGTGCAAACTGGTTTCGGAGCGGTGCAAACTGGTTACCGAGTTGTGTGAACTGGTTGCAGAGTGGTGCAAACTGGTTGCGAAGTTGTGCGAACTGGTTGCGGGGTGGTGCAAATTGGTTGTGGAATGGTTGATGACCCCAATTTTGCCGCGCAGTGCTCTCCTTCCGTGCTCGCTGGTTCCGCGCCGGGTCTGCTCCACGTCTCTGCCGTTCCGTGGTTCCGCGGGGCACTAGTTCGCTTGTCTTCCTCTGCCTTTCCTGGTCTGCCGCGGATGCCCCCCACCCTCAGGACCCCGCGCGTGGGTAGTGCTCCGCGGCTGACTCCTTGCCGGTACGAGAGTCTGCCACCTCATGGCCTCTGACTCCTCCGCCCGCGGAACCCCGTTCCGTGGCCGTGCGCAAGGCCGCAACGTCGCCTGCAACACCCTTCACCCTGCTTGCGTTCCTTGGTGGTGACAGTTCCTAGCGGAATCCTTGCTGGATCCAAGATTAGAAGTGGAGCAACCAGTAGGACAGGCATACACTCGGGAGAGAAGGGGGCGGATCTCAGATAGGAAGCCGGGGTGGAAGTAGGAACTTGATTGACAAATGCACGGATCAATGATACATGAGGTGGCGGTGTGGATCTGAATGAGTCACGACTTGAGTCTTTCAACTGGAAACAATACTTGCATTAAGTCTCACAGTACAAGATCAGATCAAGATCCCATCCCCTTGGTTCCTCCGCTACACAATTACTTTATACTCCTAGCTCTCTAAGTCTCCTCCTACAACACTCTTTCCTCAACTTTGGACTCCGCGCGGTGCGTTATACGCACCGCGGGTCTCGTCCTCGATCACACAACATACTACTTCTTATACACTTCTCTGCCCTACTACTGCTTCTTCCTCTTCTCCACAACTTGGGTGCGCGCGGTCTTGTGTTCTTTCTTGAATCTTTGTCTTCGCGCGGTGTGTCCTCCCGGCCCTCCTCCTTGATCACCGCTGCCAACCCTGGGCTCTCATTGGCCGAGCTCCTGCCGCCCTCTTCCTGACATCCGATTCTGCCGGCGGATGTCTTATACGTCCGACGCTCCTGCTTCACCCCCACCTCTCTGCGGCTCGGCACATGTTCTCTTTCGACCGTGGATTCTCATCCTTGCCTATTCCGCCTCTTCCCGCCTCCTCTGCGTCAATCGCTTCCAATAGCCGTAAAGAAGCCGACGTTGATTGTTTGTTCTCTGGCGGCAACTTTTCCCGCCTCTCCTCCTCCACCGCCACTGGATTCCGTGCCACCCCATGCTCTACCGTAACGTTATTGCGGGAGCCAGCATCCCTTGCGCGTTCTCCGGTGCTCTGCGGCCTCCCCTTCATCCTCCTCCGCGGATCTGTGGTCGCGGCCACCTCTTTCCACGGACTTGTGGGTCGCGGCGACTTCCTTCCGCAAATCCACCTTCTTCCCAGCAGAGATACGGTGGATATCTGCCTAACACTGATACCCCCAACCCCCCCTTTTTGAAGACTCTGTCCCGGACTCTCGTCAGTGCAGGAGGCGCATGAACTTTCCTTGGGGACCCGGCCGCTGCCGTTGTTGGCAAGGGCGGGAGTACGTCTCCACCTCCCCGCCCTCATGTTGATATCTCGCGGAGCACTCCTGATGCACTTACAGCTGGCACCCCTTGCACCGGTCTCCGGCAGTGATGTCCTCCGCGCCCAGTCTTCTTTTGCAGGTAGAGCAGTGTGGGATCCGTTCATACGTCCTGCAACTGGTGCACCGGTACACCATCTGCCCCTCCTCATTCCTTCCCACCTCAGTAGCACACTGCGTGTGGGCCCATCCTCCGCAATGCTCACAATGGCATGCCATCCGTGTGACGATCCCCATGCATCCGTCTCCGTAGCAATGCAGCCCGGATCGTTTTGCCCTCCAGTCCTCTTTTCAGGGCTGATCGAGGCAGCGGTGACAGGTAAGGCTGCACACGGTTCCTATCCGCGGATAATCAGAAGGATCCGGATCCGTGCGACGGGTGCTGCACCTGGATACGGATCCGGGGTAACGGATCCTTGGATTCACGGATCCTTGTATTCACGGATCCTGGATCCGGATCTTGGGAGTCATGTAAAACGGATCCTTACATTCACGGATCCTGGATCTGGATCTTGGAAGTCATGTACAACGTGTTGTGCTTCTAAACAGCGTGGCAGTACAACGACGATGTCCATCGACGGATGCCTTTGCCCAAACCATATCCGGCCATCCATGGTGCTGATGAGATTATGGGGCTACAGGTGGTTNTAACGGATCCTTGGATTCACGGATCCTTGTATTCACGGATCCTGGATCCGGATCTTGGGAGTCATGTAAAACGGATCCTTACATTCACGGATCCTGGATCTGGATCTTGGAAGTCATGTACAACGTGTTGTGCTTCTAAACAGCGTGGCAGTACAACGACGATGTCCATCGACGGATGCTTTTGCCCAAACCATATCCGGCTATCCATGGTGCTGATGAGATTATGGGGCTACAGGTGGTTGGTCAGTCGACATATGAGAAGATATGAGACCAATGAACTGTCAAGTCGCCATCTCCACACTGGCAACTTGACAGGTTTCACGTGGTTGGCACGCATGATGCATGTGCCAGCCTCGCAGACGTGTCGCAAAATAGTTTGCCGGTCCAAAATATGCCGCGCATGTTCAGTTGTTCGATTTCGAATGTGCAAATGAGTGTGATACGCAGATGACTTGAGCCGGACGTCTAGTCAGGTTTCTTTACCCCAACCCCTCTCCCTCTGCCGTAGGATCCGGGTCAGGATCCGCAGATACAAGCCAGATCCACAATCTTGGATCCGGAACCGCGAATCCGGATCTGGATCCGGATTCACGGGTAGGGTACCGCAGAGCCCAGGATCCGTGTGCAGCCTCAGTGACAGGTCCACAGTCCTTCCTTACCCCTCTTGCCGCACCGCTGGTGGCACATCTTCAGGTACCTGCCACATCCTTTTCCGAACTCCGCCATCCCTTCTCGACAGAAAGCGCATGCAGGTTCTTGGGTTTTCGCAATGAAGCTGAGGTAGCAGTTTGTCTCAAGGAGCTCATTGCCCACACATTGGTGACATTGGCCCTTCCATGCGGAGCTGTCCTTCACCAGGCATTCGCGGTAGGCAGGCCTTGTGCACATAGCACACCTTTCTCCATCCTGCACTGTCTTCAAGCATGTGGGACATGCTGCGGATCGATGCCCTTCCTCTCCCCGATACCTCCTCTTCCTCTTCCAATTCTTTCTCTTCCTCCTCACTCACTCGGGGTGCCTTGTGGACACCTCGTCGCTTTTCGATCTCCTCTCTGCACCTTCTGCACACCGCAGCCCCACTTCGCCCTCCACGCCCGTCACAAGGTGGCGCCAGGCAGCCAGTGCAGATGTTGCGGAGGCATCCGCAACAATCTTGCACCTCCACTCTCTACCATTGGCCGCATTGGGAACACTTCTTCTCTTCTAGTTCCTTTCACCTTCTCTCTTCTGCTGCGACCCGTCCCTCCGCCTGCCACTGCCTCATCGTGGCTCCGAAAACCGTGCGCGGACCTTTCCTTTGCTTAGGGTGTCCCTCCTCTTCTTCCTCTTCTTCCTCCTCTCCCTCCTCCTCTTCTGGGTCCCACCTTCCGCGGGGTGGTGCTCCCCTAGCGCCGGGTCCTACTCCTTCTTCATCCCGTTCCTTGGCGGCTTCCTCCTCAGCTGCATCCGTCAGGCACCACAAGCAAGTGTGGTTTTGTCCAATGTAGGACTTGGAGGTTCCGCCAGCATGTAAGGGATTTCCGCACACCCGGCACACCACCTTTGGATGTGGCTGAGCAGGGAGACTTTCTCTACACCATATGCACGGTCCCGTGTAGTTGGCCAGGGTCTTGGGGCTCATCGGCACCCTAGTCCGCGGTGGTGTTTTCTGGGATTGCTGCTGGGCCACCCCCGCTGAGGTTTGCTCGGGTTGTTGCTCGAGCCTACCTTCCCTCTTCCTTCGTTCCCGGTGCTCCCTCTGTTCCTGCCGCCTCTCCTCTCGTTGCTCCTCCTGCTGCCTCCGTCACGGCTGCTCTCGCCGTTGTTCCTTCCTCACCTCCTCCACGGCCAGTTCATTGACATCAGACTCTTCCTCCTCCACCTCCTCCGGTTCTTGGCTCCCTCCTGCTCCTGCTATGACACCTGTTCTTCACAGACGTCCAGCACCTCCTCCGCTCTCCATCCCCGCGAGCCCTTCCGCTGTCCTTGAGGCCATAGGCGACCTCTCGTTCCAGGGATGTGCGTTTGCCACGCTCGTGGCAGCAGCACAAACTCCGTGGCCGGATAACTGCGGTCGTTGAACCCTTTTGGCCCCTCCAACCACACTTGCCTAGCCTCGACACTGGCCACGCGGCACACCTCCCGCGGCTCTCCTGCCTCTTGCCCCGCATTGGGGAAGGGGCGGAGATACACCAAGTGGCCCTCTTTGATGGGCCCATGGTTCAGCCGTCGGTTGGCTGCATTGCATCCGCGCCAGGCAACGAGAGAACCCCTCAACCGCGCCTCTGCTCGCATGGCCCTCGTCTTTTTGTAGCGCTCACGGAACCATTTTGCGACCTCCCTGTCCTTCTCCTCCTCCGAGCGCTTCTCTTGTTCCTCCAGAACAAGTGGTAACTTCAGCGGCTTCTGGGGCATGCCTATCGTTGCCCGTGGTGGCTGATCGTAGAGCAGCATGGGGGTGAGAATGAGGTTGCATAGCTGGGTGTGGTATTGATGAAGTGCGCCGTCTTCTTCAGCTTCTCTGCCTAGCTGCTGCCCTCCGCGGTGACTACTGCTTGCTCCAGTATTTCATGCACCCGCTCCACTTGCCCCTGAGATTCTGGCCTGTAACGCCCGGAGTGTACGTGGCGGACCTCCCATTCCTCCAGCTCCTCTCTGAAGGCCCCCATGAATTTGGTGCTCTTGTCACTGTGCACCACGCTCCATCCACCAAAGTGGTAAAAGATCTCCTCGCGGATGAACCTTGCCGCGGTGGCCGAGCTCTTGTTGGGCACAGCGCGGACCCAGAGGAACTTCGTGAAGTGGTCCATCACTGTGATCCAGTAACGGTTCCCTCGGTCGCGGTGTGCGCGGGGGCCGTGGAAGTCGATGATAATCTTCTCCAGCGGCTCGCCAATGGGGGAGGGTTGGAACAGCGGCTGGTCCCGTGGTGTGGTCTTCCGCGCTCGCTCGCAGGGGGCGCAGTGCTGCACCACCTCCTTCATGAGGGCCGCCAGATTTAGCACATGGATGATGGGCGTGAGGCGGTCCTTCAGCGCCTGGGCGCCGGTGTGGTGATGGCGGTGGTAGGCCTCCACCACCGCCCTCTGCAGCATGGGCGCGGGCACCCACAAGACGCGCGGAGTCAGTCTCCAGAGGCGGCCATCCTCCCACGCATAGTGCTCACACAAACGGGCCAGGTCATCCGTCTTCCTCCGGTCGAACTCCACGCCCAGCCGTATCTCCAGATCCGCGTACACCTTCTGCGCCTCCGCCTTCTGCTGCTCACTACTGCTGGCGCGGAGAAGGATATGAGCGGTCTGCCATATCCGCCAGTCTTGCGTCTCCATGGGCCCCTTCCTCCCCGCTTTTTCCGTCCCCGCTTCCCTTGGCGTTCGTTTTGTCTCTGGCACTCTTGCCGATAGTCCGCGCGCTCACCGCCCATCTTGCTCTGCTTTCATTGCCTCAAATTTGTTGCGGTTGTCCTCGTTGTAGACTGGCGGCTCTTTGTCCCAGGAATCGGGTGCAGGGAACAGCCGAAGGATCCCAACCGCTTGATGTTCCCCTTCATCCCACTGGTCTCACAGCCTTGTCTCAGTGGGGCCACTTGGTCGTCTGCTGCGTTCGCCAACGCGGTGCAGCTCAATCACCTCCTCCCTTCTCTGTGGGGCTGCTCCCGGGGCCCGTAGTAGTCTCTGGCTGCGTGTGATGGGCTGCTCCTCTTCTGAATCTCCTGGTGATTCACTGATCTCGGAGACCACCATCACCGCCGCCTCTTTCTCCATACGTCCTTTCTTTTCTGCCCCCTTGCGGGCGGCTGCTGCAGCGGTTTCTCCCATGACAGGCCGCAGTGAGCCCGGTACCATTTCCACTTGCATCTGGACTTTGCGGAAGACTACCATCAGGATCTGTGCTGCTTACGCAGCCTCTCATTGGGCTTGCGCCAACTGCTCCGGAGTAACGCTAGAGGTGGAGCCTTTGTGTGTTTGAGGCTGTTTCTCCCTCCGTGGCTCCATGGCCGCTGCCTTGTCCGCCTTCCGCTTACCTTTCAGGGCAGGAGTAGTTTCCTTCGGGAAAGTCTGCTCCTTCTCATCGCCTCGGCCGGTGTCTGCTACTAGCGCTACCGCCCTGGTCTAGCTCACCGTCGCTGCTGCCTTTTGCACAACCGCCGCCGCTTGGGCCTATAGTTGTGCCTTCCGCTGGAGGGAGCGAGCGGATGGCTCCGGGCGGTGGGGCTTGGCACCAGCCTTGTGCCTCTTCACCGTCTACTCTCCTTCTTCTGTTGCCACATGCCTCTCTGCTGCTCTGGCTGTCGTCGTACCCCTTCCTGTCTCCGCCGTTGTGCTAACTGCTCCTGCTCTGGTCGCCTCTACAGCTGCTTGTGTTGTTGTGGCTACTTTTGCCTCTGTGGCTGCCACTATTGCTACCTCAGCCTCCGTCACTGCTGGCGCTGCTGCTGCTACCTCTGTCGCTTCTACCGTTGCCTCTGGTGCCACTGTTGCAACCTTTGTCGCTGCTACCGTTGCCTCCGCTACCATTGCTGCTGCCACCTCTGTTTCCGCGGCTGCTGCCCCTACTTCTGCTTCCACCATGATTTCCCTTATAAGCTATTCCGTAGCTTTGTTATCTGCCTTAGCCGTTGCCTCCTGCTGTTGAGCCAATTGGGCCTTTGTCGCCGCAGGCTCTGTGGCCGCCCGTTCCGCTTCGGCTGCCTCCTCCTCCCATACTTTGCGTATGTGTTCTTGCATCTGCTGCAACTGAGGGGTGGATTGGGTGTACTCACGGGCCTCTTCCACCTCCGCGTCCCTCCTGCTCTTGTCTTCCTGGCATATCTCTGCCGCCTCCTTGGCCCAGTGTCGCACCTCCTCCTGCCTGAGACGCAGTCCCTTTCCTTGCACCACGGTCCACCGTCCTTCCAGAACCGCTGTCGCCACCCTGGTGCGTATTACATTATGGAGTGTCAGCGTCCACCACTTCTCCTTAGCCTCCATACAGCGTCCCTCAAGCACCTGAGTGTCAGCAAGCCGCGATCTCTCCTCCTGCGGGTACTGAACACTCTACTTGGCGTAGGTGAGACTGAGCAAGTATCGCCACCTCCAGTCATCCGTTGCGGATCTTTGTTGTGGTGCCTCCGCCGATCCTGGTATCTGGTCGTTCATGTGGTACAGAATGAGGGCTCTGGCCCTCTCCTAGAGCAGATGCACGTAACGTCTCTCCGAGCTACTCCGCTCATCCCTACGCACCATGTTCCACCACATTTGAGCGGCCTCTAGTGATGGATGCGGCCGCTCGGTGTCCAACAGTTTGGCGACACCTGTCATGTCACTCGCCAACCCTGGGTTGATGCTCAGGCTGTCCCGCAATGCCAAAACGAGGAGTTCAACGCCTGCTGTTTCCAGCAGTTGCACGTGCCTTTCTTGCATTCTGAGGGCTAGCGCACCCGTTGCCGTTCCCTTCAGCACCACCTACCACATTTTGGCGAACAGTGAATCCGCGAATTCCACGCGGATCTCTTCTGGAATTTCCGTCAGCAGTTGGAGCATGGCGCTGCTCACGACTTCAAACAGGAAGGCTTCCTTGGGCTGCTCCCCGCTATCCCCTGAGCTTTCTTTGAGGTGCGTCGTTGCCCCTTCCATCACCGTTCCTGTGCCCAGCAGAGGGCGTGCGGATTGCCGGGTTGGGCTACCGCGTGAAGTCAGCGACGAGTGGGAGAGCGTCGTCGTCACCGCAGAGGGAGCTGGAGCAGTCAGTACCTGGGCCCCATCTCGCGGGCTTGGTGTCGGTGTAGCGGTTGTTCTTGCCACTGTTTGCATCGCTCCTACCGCGGGCTCCGTTTGCCTGAGGATCCGCGTTGGTGGTGTGCTTGTGGCTGGACTCTGTCGCGATGAGCTTGTCAATCTCGCTGCAGGCGGCGTGGCTTGTCTTGGTGTTCCTTCCGCGGGGCTGGGCCGCGGTGGGATTACCGCTACTGGTGTTGGGTTCGTGTCAGGGTTGTCCCTGCGGCGGGGCTGGACCACGGTGAGGCCGCAGCTGCTACTGGCGTGGCCGTCATTGGTATCGGAGGTGTTCTTGCCGCACGGCCAGGTCGGGACACGCCTGTCGCGGCCGTGTGTGATGCTGGTGTCCTTGCCGGTGTTGTTCTTCTTGTGGGACCCGGCCGCGGTAGGGCCGCTGCCCCAGCTGGTGGTGTCGGTGTCCGTGTCGTTCGGTGTCCCGCGCCCGTGTTAAGGGCAGGGTGGCGTAGCTGACGTCAAGAGGGTCCACTCCCCTCCCCCCCCACGGTGAGGAAGGCGCGGTCCCCGTATCCTGGTTGCGTGCCATGTCGATGGTTCCGCGGGCGAGAGCCCAGCTCCGTGTGACCCGTCGAGTGTGTCGATTGCCTGTGAGAGCTGAGTCAGAGGTGGGTAGGGATAGGCGGGGAGATGGTCAACACAAAGTGAAGAGTGGAGTGAATGATCGAACGCCAGAGCTCAAAATGAGACTCAGGATGCCTGCGCCGATCAATATATCCGCTTGGCACGGCGCGAGCCAGTCCGTCGCGAGCAAGATGTCATACGTGCAGACGTCCGAAACTTGGACAGTGTGTGCCACATGTACATTTACCACCTGCATGGGAAGCCCCGTGATCTGTCCGAGCAGCGTGTCAATGTCACCGGTGGAGATGGAGAAGCGGAGGCGAGTGGGCTGGATGAGGTGCTGCATGTGGAGCGAACGGACCATCCGGAGCGCGATCGTGGTGTGTGTGGCAACGGTGTCCACGATGGCCACAAACTTGCATCTGCATATCCACCCGTAACACCACGCCACGTGGACCTCGGAGGGTGCGGGCGGTCCGCGGGTAAGAGCCGCGGGTGACCAGGTGTGTGAGGCACGTGCGGCGGCATCCCGCACACCAGAGTGAGTGAGGAGGATGCATCAGGATAGCAAGCAGATGCCTATCATGCTGTCTTGCGTGCATGAGAGGCGGACGCCAAGAGGGGAAAAGGAGGGATTATGAGTGGTGAAGAGGGCGCGAAGACTTTTTACGGACTCAGGGGAGTGAAGAAGGAAGTCTACTAGGGTGAGGGGATGGCGGTTGTCGAGGAGTGGGGTAGCGGGAACGTGAGGAGTGTGCGGGTTACTTGTGGGGCAGGTCTGTGGGGTGTCGGCGGACGGTCGCGAGGTTCGTGGGGGTGCATGTCGTGGGAGAAGATGGGGTGCAATCTCCTCCAGCGTCCACCCACTGATGGCGGGGTTGTACCGACGGGCAAGCTGCAGTCCCGACATGGAGAAGATTGGTAGGGTCTGCGCGAGTACGACCTCCGCGGTATGTTCGAGTTCATTCAGGAGTTGCAAGGCAACCTCCTGTTCTTCCTCATCAAATTCTGGTGCCACTCCCTCCCGTTGCACTTCTGTGTCTGGTGGCGGTGCCAGGACCTCACGGATATGCTCCGCAGCCTCCGGAGGTGCCTGGTCAGGTTCTGGCCAGTCATGGTGCGGAAGTCGGCTCAGAGCATCCGCGTTGCGGTTGGCAACCGCAGGCTGTTACTTGATCTTCGTGTTGTAGCCCTGCAGGAGGAGTGCCCACTTGGCTAGGATGCCCTTATGGTTCTGGGTGGTGAGGAGCCATTGAAGAGCCTAATGGTCCGTGAAGACCGTGAATGGTTTACCATTCTTGATGTAGTCGCGGAAGTATTGGAGTGTCCAAAGGAAAGCCAGGCACTTGCCTTTCACCGGCGGGTACATCCGTTCTCCTTCGGTGAGAGCACGACTGGCGTACGCAATCACCTTCTAGGTTGGTTCTTCCACTGTCTGGGATAGGATGGCGCCCAGCCCATCCCGCAACCAGTCAGTGGTGATGGACAATGGGAGGTTGAAGTCGGGGAATTCGAGCATGGGTGCGGGGACTATGCAGTGCTTGATTTCCGTCCAGGCGTCCGCGCATTCTGATGTCCAGTCAAATGGCACATCTTGGTGCGTCAGCTCCTGGAGTGGCTTGATGATGCGTGCGTGCTTGCACACGAACTTCCGGTAGAAGGAGAAAAAACCCAAGAAGATTTTGACTTGTCTCGCGGAAGTGGGCTGACGCCAATCCTGCACTGCCGCAATCTTCTCAGGATCAGTCTTGATGCCACGCGCACTCATCACAAAGCCAATGAGTTGCGTTTTCGCAGCTCCGATGGAGCACTTGGCTGCCTTGAGCTTGAGGTTGGCCTTGCAGAAGGCCGCAAAGACAGCAGCTTGGGAGGAGAACAGCTCTTCGAAGGTGTGAGCCGCAACCATGATGTCGTCAATGAAGCAACTGACATTGGGGATGCCGCAGATGGTGGAGTCCATGACCCACTAAAATTTCGCGCTGGCATTGCGGAGTCCAAAGGGCATGCACGTGAATGCTTATACACCTTCTGGCATCACGAATGCTGTCTTGGCAATGGAGTCTGGGTGCATGGGAACGGCATGGAAGGCAGCCTTGACGTCGAGCTTTGCAAACCATCCGCGACCCTGTTGGCGCTCTTGTATATCGACAATCAATGGCATGGGTATGCATCCTCCTCGGTCACACGGCTGAGGTCGCAGAAGTTGATGCAGAATCGTTTGGACCCATCCGGTTTCCCCACAATAACCAAATTGGCACGCTAGGGGCTGACAATAGGGACGATCACCCCTTGCGCCTTGAGTTCTGCGAGCCCCTCCGTGATGATGTTCTCTTGCTCAGGGAGGATGCGCCGCACCTTCTGTTTTGTGGGCAGAATCCCCCGTGGAGATGACGTGGAATGCTTCCACGGTCCCCAAATCAACTGCAAATCCAGCAAAGATGTCTGCAAATGCATCCAGTAGGTCCCAGAAGTCTTGCTTTTGTGTGGGGGAGAGTCGTGAATGGAGCATGTGATCGCATCGCGGAGGTGGTGGTGGCGCCGTCTCGCAGAGTGGGTAGAACTCCTCTTCCTCCTCAAGTGGAGGGCCAGTTTGAAAAACTCACTGTCCCCTATTCCACAATCCCAGGAGGTTGTTCTGTACTCCAGGCTCGTAGAATCTTTCGCGACTTCCTCCTAGTCGCCGGCTGAGATCTGTTCCGCGTCAGGCACATTTGCTGGGAGGGGTTGTAACCTGTCTGCGTGGGCTTGGGAGTCCTCCGCCGCAGCATCCAGGAGAGAAAAGGATTCGCTGCCGGTGACCGGTATCGCCACCCTGTCACCAATGGTGATGGGGCAGTATGCTTCCTCCCCGGACGCAGAGCTGAGCTGCATGATCCCCAGGGATAAGAGAAGGTTGGCCTGCTGCGGTACCAGGTAGTCCATGCCCAGGAGCACGTCATACGTCTGAGCTCGCGTATCCTGCACACTCGCTGGGTGTAGGCGTGGTACAGTTGAGGGAGATGCCCACAGCTCAGAGGCGTTGATTGGCCCTGGCAAACTCCTCCTTCAGTCGCGGTGCAATCTCAGGATGAATGTAGAGGAACTCAAAGAAGTTGACTTCCGCAATGGGGGTGGTAAAGAGGTGTTGGACGGGGTCAGTGCTTCTCTCCGCGACTGCTAGAGCTATATTGGGCGTTTGCGAAGATGTGGCTTGTTGCTTCTCCATCAGGAAGGGTGGTTTTGCCTGTCGTCGTTTCTCCGGCACAACGGTGCGATTGACAACTGCCTCCTAGAATCGCTCCTCCGCGGCCTCTGCTTTGCACCTCAGGTCCTCTTCTACCCTGGCTGCCACCTGTAGGTCCCATCCGCGCAGGCCGAGTTCTTAGGCTTGTGCGACGAGAGTCGTCTCTTTGGTAGTGGGAGGTACCGCACTGGTCTCGTCATCCGCCATTTGTAGCCCCAATGTGACGTTGCGAGCTCCGCTCGCAGGGTTCGCGGATGCCTATGGGTTGGGCAGGATGCCTTGTCCGCCTAGGGCAGCTTGGGGTTGATCCGGTGCCTCTCGCCCAGCTTGCGTCTGTTGCTGATGCTGCTGGGCCTGCCATGGTTGATTGTAGTACCGCTGCCACTGCTGCACCATGGGGTCCTACTATACGGGGTCGGTGCGCGGAGCACCCTGTCGTTTGCGCGGGCAATCTCGAGCAATATGCTCCAAACTCGGGCAGTTGTAACATGCCTTCGGCTCGGGTTGAGAGGCCTGTGTTATAGGTTATGGAGTGTGCAAGTCTCTATTTTGATGGTGCCGCGTAGATCGTTGCCGCGTAGAAATGGCCGTGGCGTCCTGCACCGCATCCTGTGGGGACTGGTAGCTCGGGGATCATCAGAATACTGATCTGGTCGGGGAGTGCACGGATACAATTTTGCAGTAGGACCCACAGCGACAGTCCTTCATCTTGAGGGTTCTTTGCGACTGATGCCCAAGTGAGGAACTGATCCAAAAACCTTCGAATGTCAGCATCCTTGCGCATGGCCTCCTTCTCAATCTTCTGTAGCGCTTCTTCCTTTGTCAAGTGTTTGAAGCGTTCAATAAGGGCGTTGCCAAAGTCCTTGAAAGATGGAAAAGGTGCGCGCGCGTTGTACCAGTCACCTCCAGTCCCTCGGAGATGAAGTTCTGCATTGGTGAGGCAAGAATCGGGCGGCATTCGGCCGATGCTGGCATAGAGGGTGATTTGTTTGAGCCAAACCCAGGGGTCCTCCTCCGGGGCACCCTTGAAGGAGTCCAGCCGAGGAAGGTTGGCGGGTTCGGAGCAAATGTATTGGAGCTGCGGGATGGTGCTGCGGTTAGTCGACAATGCGCTCACAGCATGTGACGGAGGGAAGGCTACAGGTGGGGCCACGGAGTACCCAGTCGGAAGAACTAGCATGTGGGGCTGCCTCGCGGGCATGGGAAGATTTGCTTGTGTGGTGGGGGAGGCATATTCCAAGAAGAGGGAGCTGGTATGGAAGCTGTGTACGGTGTGGAGAAGAATGCTTTCCCAGGCAGCAGAACCTGAGTGCCGTTAGCGCCGTTGTCTGAGGCACCTAGTACGTCTGAGTAGCTTGGATCGCAGCCGCGGGGTGGAGAGGAAGAGCTGGTCTAGTGTTGGCTGTGGGGTGCGGATTCCCTTGTTACTGCTGCGGGGGCGGGTACAAATTACTCTGTGCAATTGGTTGTGTCATTGGCAGCGGTGCCTGGAAGGCCGTTCCTGCAAGCACAGTTCTGACCATCAGCTGGTTGGGAGGCTGTTGATAGGCGAGCATGGGTGGCTGCGGCGCCATGTTGGAGAGAGGCATCTGTGGCATCATCCCCACCGGCGTTGGACCAATATGCTGCTGTTGCTAGGTCGTCCACAAGGGTGGCGTGGTCGCGGAAGGCTGTGTCGCAGGCGTCGGTTGCGCTCCTCCTCCCAACGACTGCTGCTGATGAATCGATGGTTGGGTCCCAGTTGGTGGAGGCTGAGCCGTTTCTCGGGTAGGTGATCTCCCCTCCAAGCTGGGACATCTGTGACTGATGCATGAATGCAGAGGGCTGTGTCATCATCCCTGCCTGCACCATGGGCTGTTGTGGTGGATATGCCGGCTGTTGTGGTCCTGCCACAGGCAGATGCGGCATGGCTGCCGTCTGCATAGTGCTCAAGATCACCTGCTGCTGCGGCGGTGCACTCAGTGCAGGTGGGTGCAAGGGCATTCCTACAGGCAGGGTACCCAAACTCGGTTGCGGTATCTGCTGCTGTACTAGGCCAAACGTGGAGGGCTGTGGTGTCGTCCCAGCCTGTCCTCCCCCCATGTGCCGCTGCAACCGGTGTCTTGGTGAATGGACCACTTCGGTTGCCTGAGACTGCGTTCCTGCTCCTGTGGCAGCCGTTCCCATGGTCCGTTGAGTTTGACTCTTGGGAAGTTGGTTCACAGGCGGCTGTGCAATGCCCGATGCCTACGCAGACGTCGGCACCGCCAGCTGTGTGCTTCCCGAAGGATGCACCGGTGTGGCCATCTGCTGTTGCTGCAGGCCGGTCAGAGGGGATTCCGCGGTCGGGCCCCCCAGGATTGCCCCAGCCACCGGCTGCGGCGGGTACATGTTCTGTGACATCCCAAGAGCGGGGGCTAGGATTCCCATCAGCTGCGGGTCCGTTGATGCCTACTACCCGTCCGAGGCTGGTGCCTCCGGGATCCCTAAATCCCCGGGGCTCAGCGGTAAGAGTTGTGGGTGTACTGACGGGGTTGTGGGCTACAACTCCGTCCCGTCAGCGACCTGCTCCTGCTGCTCGCAGCGACGCTGATACATCAATCCGCGATAGGCCGCGAGCTCTCCACCACCGGAGGATACCTCCAGCGAAGGTGGTACATCGGAGAACCATTGTACCCCAAGCGGCGCATTCCCTTGTTCCTCCTGTCCTTACCGATGCTGGACCGATCCACGGCTGTTAGAGCTGTGGATGGTCTCCACCTCCACGTATTTGTCCAGCGCATTCATGATGCGGCGCCAGTACAGCTGCTCCAACCACTCGGTCACCCGTCGGTGCTGGACGAGCGGATCGGGGCCTGGTGAGGAACTGACTGGCGTACGGGACGGCACCGGTGAGGACTCCCTGCCTCCCTGCCGCCCTCTTCCTGACATCCGGTTCTGCCGGCGGATGTCTTACACGTCCGACGCTCCTGCTTCACCCCCACCTCTCTGCGGCTCGGCACATGTTCTCTTTCCAGCGCGGATTCTCATCCCTCCCTATTCCGCCTCTTCCCGCCTCCTTTGCGTCAATCGCTTCCAATAGCCGTAGAGAAGCCGCCGTTGATTGTTTGTTCCCTGGCGGCAATTTTTTCCGCCTCTCCTCCTCCACCGCCACTGGATTCCGCGCCACCCCACGCTCTACCGCAACCTTATTGCAGGAGCCAGCATCCCTTGCCCGTTCTCCGGTGCTCCACGGCCTCCCCTTCATCCTCCTCCGCGGATCTGTGGTCGCGGCCACCTCTTTCCGCAAACTTGTGGGTCGCAGCGACTTCCTTCCGCGGATCCACCTTCTTCCCAGCAGAGATGCGGTGGATCTCCGCCTGACAATGGTGCGAACTGGTTGCGGAGTGGTGCTACTGGTTGTGAAGTGGTGCGAACTGGTTGCAGACTGGTGCAAATTGGTTGCAGAATGGTGCAAACTGGTTGCGGAGTGGTGCAAACTGGTTGCGGATGGTGCGAGCTGGTTGCGGAGTGGTGTGAACTGGTTGCGGAATGGTGCATACTGGTTGCGAAATGGTGTGAACAGGTTGCGGAGTGGTGCGAACTGGTTGTAGAGTGGTGCAAACTGATTGCAGAGTGGTGCGAACTGGTTGCGCAGTGGTGCAAACTGGTTGCAGAGTGGTGCGAACTGGTTGCGGAGTGGTGCGAACTGGTTGTGGAGTGGTGCAAACTGATTGCAGAGTGGTGCGAACTGGTTGCGGAGTGGTGCAAACTGGCTGTGGAGTGGTGCAACCTGGTTGCGGAGTGGTGCAAACTGGTTGCGGAGTGGTGCGAACTGGTTGCGGAGTGGCGCGAACTGGTTGCGGAGTGGTGTGAACTGGTTGCGGAGTGGTGCGAACTGGTTGCGGAGTGGCGCGAACTGGTTGCAGAGTGGTGCGAACTGGTTGCGGAGTGGTGCGAACTGGTCACGGAGTGGTGTGAACTGGTTGCAGAGTGGTGCGAACTGGTTGGGGAGTGGTGCGAACTTGTTGCGGAGTGGCGCGAACTGGTTGCAGAGTGGTGTGAACTGGTTGCGGAGTGGTGCAAACTGGCTGTGGAGTGGTGCAACCTGGTTGCGGAGTGGTGCAAACTGGTTGCGGAGAGGTGCTAACAGGTTGCGAAGTGGTGCGAACTGGCTGCAGAGTGGTGGGAACTGGTTGCGGAGTGGTGCGAACTGGTTGCCGAGTGGTGCGAACTGGTTGAGGAGTGCTGCTAACTGTTTGCAAAGTGGTGCAAACAGGTTGCGGAGTGGTGCGAACTGGTTGTGGAGTGGTGCGAACTGGTTGCGGAGTGGTGCGAACTGGTTGCGGAGTGGTGCGACCTGGTTGCAGAGTGGTGCGAACCGGTTGCAGAGTGGCGCGAACTGGTTACGGAGTGGTGCAAACAGGTTGGTTATTGGTGCGAACTGGCTGCAGAGTGGTGCGAACTGGTTGCGGAGTGGTACAAACTGGTTGTGGATTGGTGCAAACTGGTTGCGGAGTGACGCGAACTGGTTGCGGAGTGGTGCGAACTGGTTGCGGAGTGGTGCAAACTGGTTGCAGAGTGGTGCGAACTGGTTGCGGAGTGGTGCGAACTGGTTGCGGAGTGGTGCGAACTGGTTGCCAAGTGGCGCAAAGAGGTTGCAGAGTGGTGCAAACCGGTTACAGAATGGTGGGGGCTGGTTGCGGAGTGGTGCAAAGTGGTTGAGGAGTGGTACGAACTGGTTGGGGAGTGGTGCGAACTGGTTGCGGATGGGTGCAAACTGGTTGCGGAGTGGTGCGAAGTGGGTGCGGAGTTGTGCGAACTGGTTGCGGAGGGGTGCAAACTGGTTGCAGAGTGGTGCGAACTGGTTGTGGATTGGTTCGAACTGGTTGCGGAGTGGTGGGAACTGGTTGCGGAGTGGTGGGAACTGGTTGCGGACTGGTTCAATCTGGTTGCGGATTGGTTCGATCTGGTTGCGGAGTGGTGCAAACTGGTTGCGGAGTGGTGCAAACTGGTTGCAAAGTTCAGCGAACTGGGTGCGGAGTGGTTCAAACTGGTTGCGGAGTGGTGCAAACTGGTTGCAAAGTGTAGCGAACTGGGTGCGGAGTGGTGCAAACTGGTTGCGGAGTGGTGCAAACTGGTTGCAAAGTTCAGCGAACTGGGTGCGGAGTGGTTCAAACTGGTTGCGGAGTGGTGCAAACTGGTTGCAAAGTGTAGCGAACTGGGTGCGGAGTGGTGCAAAATGGTTGCAGAGTTGTTCGATCTGGTTGCGGAGTGGTGCAAACTGGTTGCAGAGTGGTGCAAACTGGTTGCGGAGTGGTGCCAACTGGTTGCGGAGTGGTGCGAACTGGTTGCAGGGTGGTGCGAACTAGTTGAGGAGTGGTGCAAACTAGTTACGGAGTGGTACGACCTGGTTGAAGAGTGGTGCAAGCTGGTTGTGGAGTGGTGCAAACTGGCTGCGGAGTGGTGCGAATTGGTTGCAAAGTGGTGCGAACTTGGTGCAGAGTGGTGCGAACTGGTTGGGGAGTAGTCCGAACTGGTTGCGGAGTGGTGCGAACTGGTTGCAGAGTGGTGCGAACTGGTTGAGGAGTGGGGCGAACTGGTTGAGGAGTGGTGAGATGTGGCTGTGAAGTGGTGCGAAAGGGTTGCGGAGTGGTGCGAACTGGTTGAGGAGTGGTCAAAACTGGCTGCGGAGTGATGCAAACTGGTTGCGGAGTGGTGCAAACTGGCTGCGGAGTGGTGCGAAGTGGTTACGGAGTGGTGCAAACTGGTTGCGGATTGGTGCAAACTGGTTGCGGAGTGGTGCGAACTAGTTGCGGAGTGGTGCGAACAGGTCGCGGAGTGGTGCAAACTGGCTGCGGTGTGGTGCGAACTGGTTGCAGAGTGGTGCAAACTGATTGCGGAGTGGTGAGACCTGGTTGCAGAGTGGTGCAAACTGATTGCGGAGTGGTGAGACCTGGTTGCAGAGTGGTGCAAACTGGTGGCGGAGTGGTGCGAACTGGTTGCGGAGTGGTGCGAACTGGTTGCGGAGTGGTGCGAACTGGTTGCGGAGTGGTGCGAACTGGTTGCGGAGTGGTGCGAACTGGTTGCGGAGTGGTGCGAACTGGTTGTTGAGTGGTGCAAACTGGTTGCGGAGTGGTGAGACCTGTTTGCAGAGTGGTGCAAGCTGGTTGTGGAAGTGATGCAAACCGGTTGTGGAGTGGAGCGAACTGGTTGGGAACTAGTGCGAACTGGTTGCGGACTGGTGCGAACTGGTTGCAGAGTGGTGCGAACTGGTTTCGGAGTGGTGCGAACTGGTTGCGGAGTGGTGCAGACTGGTTGCAGAGTGGTGCGAACTGGTTGCGGAGTGGTGCAACCTGGCTGCGGAGTGGTGCAGAGTGGTTGCGGAGTGATGCAAATTGGTTGCGGAGTGGTGGAAAGGGGTTGCAGAGTGGTGCGAACTTGTTCCGGAGTGGTTCGAACTGGTTGCAGTGTGGTGTGAACTGGTTGCGCAGTGGTGCGAACTGGTTGCACAGTGGTGGGAACTGGTTGCGGAGTGGTGCAAACTGGTTGCAGTGTGGTGGGACCTGGTTGCGGAGTGGTGAGAACCGGTTGCAGAGTGGTGCAAACTGGTTGTTGATTGGTGCAAACTGGTTGCAGAGTGGAGCGAACTGGTTGCGGAGTGGTGCAAACTGGTTGTGGATTGGTGCAAACTGGTTGCGGAGTGGTGCGAACTGGTTGCTGAGTGGTGTGAACTGGTTGCGGAGTGGTGCGAACTGGTTGCGGAGTGGTGCGAACTGGTTTC
>SZWC01020278.1:19562-30789 GCA_023375785.1 Penium margaritaceum
GGGTGGAGATGGGCAGTCTCGCCGTCGTCATGCCTACAGCGAGCAACAGGAATGCGGAGCAGCATTCTTCAAGCAGGTACCTCGGTCATCACTGCACCTCGCGCATGCCTGCTTCAGAGCCCTCCATTTTTCCACATAGATCTCTCTGCTGCATCCAACGAGAAGGAGGCCGTCTAGGTCACAGGAAGTCGCGGGTCGCAGCTTGGAACGGCCATCTTGCCATTCAGCGGCGATCCACTTCGCTTCGATTCGTTTTTTGCGAGAGAGAGAGAAAACAACTTCCAGCCTGCCCGTCGGCCGCGGGAAACACCCTTCCCTACTTGGCAGCTTGGAGCTGCTGATCCTGCATCTTCTCTTCCGACAGCTGCTGCTTTCGCCTCCTGTGGCGTCCATGCCAGGAGCTACCATAGACGCCGCCGCCGCCCGCCCCTGAGCTACTGTGGCAGCTCCTCGCCCAGGACCGACTTTCTCACAGGAAGATATTCCACCTGCACGATTGCTGGAATGAGCAAGTGGAGACTCCGATGAGCCCTCCTTTGGTGAGATCCAACCTCGGATAATCCGAGGTTGGTGAAAAATCCGAGTCGGATTCTTCACCCAAACGCGGAAAAAAGTTGAAGCCCAGGACAGCCGTCGATCACGAATCATCGAACGACTGGAGGCGAAGAGCGGTTCAGGTTCCGACGGCCTCAACGATGCCAAGCTTTCGAACGGAAGGCCGACGCGACAACGAGACGCGATGCGGTCATCGAAAGCTCCGCCGTTGCTGAAAACGTCCCCGGGCTGAAAACAATATACCCATCATGGAGGAGACTAGATAACATGCCCGTACGGCTAAGACCAGCCATCCCAGCCACGTGGCCACCGCTTCCTTCTCGTAATAATTTTGAAACTATTGAAATCTTCTATTTATAAATATCAATCACAAATTCCCTCAAAATAATTTATGAAAATCAATATATTTTGTGGTATCATGATGGAGATACATATTTTATCTCTTTGTAACCTCCATCTAAAATCGAAAGAAAAACATATTTGAACAAAATGTTTTCTTATTCTCATTTTGATCTCTGAAATGATAAAAAATGAATCACCTATCTAAAAAAACATCATCTTATGAATAATTGCTTGCAAATTCATGAGTATCACCCACATACTCCATTTTTAAAGGTGAGTAAAGTATTTGGGGAAGAAAGGAGAGGGGTTTCACGAGAGGTCTACTAGTTTTTACAACGCGTGTCAAAGGATCAATTATAGTCCAAGTCCACAAGTAGTTTAAGTCGTCGCTTCAACGTGCGGTGCATCAGCGTATGTTGACTATGTCTTACACACCTTTCTGTGCATAAATCTTTTCTCAATTGCCGAAGTGGAGTTTGGTTTGAACCTATGGATGCATAAACTCAAGCCAATTGCACATAACACACAAATCATGAAGTCTGACATCTATCCAAAGGTCAAACAAGCAAAAACATTAAGACAAGTCCAATGAGAACTTCACTTACAATTCCTACAGGCTATTGCTGTAACAAAAAAAGCTTTGATGTGGTACATGCAGGTGACATGACAACTTCAACATGTGCTGATGTGATCCTGTAATGTCCTCCGTGTGCAACACCCACTCATCTCCACATCTGGGCAAACATCGTCCTTGCTCATGAAGAATTCACCACAAGCATGGATACAAGCCGAAATGCACCCATAAACTGACGCATGGACGTGAGAATGACAATCATGAAAGATTTTCTATGATCCAATGGAATGCATCTCCACACACACACAAACACACACACACACACACACACACACACACACACACACACACACACACACACACACACACACACACACACACACACACACACACACACAGATTTGAGATAAAAACAAGAATGTACACTACAATAATAGCAACTTAAGCTTATCCGCAACCAGACGTTGGATTGATTCCCACAAACTAAATAACTTTCTCTAGTTTCATATGTGCAAGTGACTTCATTGAGAAGTCAGACCCCTTGCACATTATTGATGACCCAAATAACAAAGAAGATTTGCCTCCCAAACAAATCACACATGCAGTGATGCTTGAAAGCAATGCAATCGAAGCATGCATGAAATTTGCAGAAAAAAAAATGGCAAGAGCACCCGGTTACAAAGGTGAATACACGGAGTAGATATCACGGAACATGCCCGTTGTCCGACAACTTGCAAGGTAGCTACCCAGGTATGCTGCAAAAACTGCCCGGGAAAGTAAGGAAAACTTTATATGAAGAAATGTGTTCCTTATAAGGCACATCAGTTGGCTGATGAGGCTTAGGTACAAGATGTCGTCCGCTGTGTCCCGAGGTGTTCTAGGAAAGCAACCTTCAAGACACCGTGTCCATGCTGATGTATAAGGAAGAAAAGAAAAGATGTTGGACCTCCCCTAGGACACAAGCAATGTGTCCCATGGAAGCAACATTCGCTACCTCAAGGAAACATTCAATCTCAATCCTTATACCCCGTTTATCCGGTCCCAAGTCTTTCATCCAGTAGGCAGCATAGAGCAATTTTTCACCTAATTTGCTACCTCTATGCTTAGTGATGCATTCAAGTGGTCAAGAGCATGGACCAGGATAGCGGGAAGGGGGATTTTCGTTTGAAAATGGAAGGGTGATGGATCTGCCCCACTCTAGATCCAACACGCTCACTATAGTGTGCTTGTGATCTTAGAGTTGTAGAACGGGACAACTACTTTGAGCCAGGCAGGGCTTTGTAGAGGCACTTTTCGTGATCGATGAGATCATCAAAGTTGAGAGGTTGGACCATATAAATCTCCTCTTGAAGTTTTCCGGAGAAAGGCACATTGTTCACACACATGTGCTGGTGGTCTCGGTCATATTAAGAACTGATTCACATCATTATGCACGTTTTGATGAAAGCAGCAAGTGAAGATGTCAACGGATTCAAAACCTTTAACTCATGGTCTGTGCGTCATGGAGGAGTGTTGTATTATGCTGACATTTTTTTTTTGAAATTTTGACTCCTCACACACGTACCTTATACATACAGGTTATTTATAAAACATGGAGCTTTGAGCGATGACATACGTGGTCTTCTGGACGCATGAGCAGCACCGGAGCCTCGTCCAAGTGTTAGAGATCTGTCGGCACTCATGGCGCATGTTGTAGCTGTTGAATCAAATTGAGAGACCAAACTGAGTGCAGCAAGATGTTCACATAGCATAGAGCATATTCGAAGGGGCACACATGTACCTGAATACGCTTGTGGTTAATGAGTTCTATTGTGAATTTGTAGACGTGCACTAGGTAGATACGTGTGTGTGGACGGGTTGCTCATCCGTCAGGACCACACATCCGGACTCTCCCTGTGTGTGAGAAAACCGCCGCCGGCTCATTACTGGAGAGTCTGGTTCAATCCCTTGGTGGCGGCCAGGTCCCACGCAAGTCACTTGCGTGGGTGGCCCAGTCAACCTGCAGAACCCACCACACTAGCTCCTAGCTCCCTCTCACTCTAACTACATCCGTGCTTACTTGTATGACACGCTGGACAAACTATGAAAGCTAATTCTCCATCACTTCACTTTGAACCACATGTCTTGCATGTATGTTCTCCTACTCTTCCTCTCACCTAGCTTCAACTCCTATACCAATTCCCCTCGTGTTGGAGACAGGAAGACCATAGCAATTGAGAGTTGGATGACCCTCCTTCGAGGTGGGAGAAATGTGGCATACAAAACCCATGAGGCTCAAGCACAGCATTGGCAGGTGGAATGAGGTGAAGGCTATTTATATTAGGACCCTATGTACACGAGTCCCTCAGCTCTGCAAGCTAGAATTTATCTCCTCACGTTCATGTCCCATAGTAGGAGATTTTCATTATTGCTATGGCATCGGGTCGAGGGAATTTTCGCCAATGGACTGGAACCTTGGTGTTCCATTTCACAAGTTTCTATCATCTTTGACCACCTTCCAAGATGGAAGGTGGTCAAAGACACTGGCAATATAGCTATGGTTCAAAATGAGTTATTATGGATGAACGATTGTCCTATCAGACCCTCCAGAATTTCGGCTTGGATCGCGGTCAAGGGGAGTACCTATATGACATTAACTTATTAATCATCTCTGGCATATTGAGACCTCTCTCACATCCTCTCCCTGAGGCCTACCCACGCTCCACAATATGGTGGCACCCTGTGAGAGGGAGGTTTACGTGCAACAGATGCTTCCACTTCAAATCCATCACCTTCTTCACATTTATTTTCTAACATTGCCATTTTGGCGGTTTTTCCTGTGGCCACCTTCATGACATACCTGCACCTACACCTACACCTCCACATGTGCTTATCTCCATACTTGCATTGCATGCTCCTGTGCCTACACCATGTCAGAATGTAAGAATGTGCCACCAGCTGCCCCAGCCCTATGTGACCTTTGGTAGTTATGCTTGGTGCACCTGGACCNGGAGGGTTACGTGCAACAGATGCTTCCACTTCAAATCCATCACCTTCTTCACATTTATTTTCTAACATTGCCATTTTGGCGGTTTTTCCTGTGGCCACCTTCATGACATACCTGCACCTACACCTACACCTCCACATGTGCTTATCTCCATACTTGCATTGCATGCTCCTGTGCCTACACCATGTCAGAATGTAAGAATGTGCCACCAGCTGCCCCAGCCCTATGTGACCTTTGGTAGTTATGCTTGGTGCACCTGGACCCATGTCTCTTGCTTCGGTGTTGTCTACCTCTACCACAATTCCTGTGTTGTGTACACCCGTGATTCTCCACGTGTTGCCTACATTGTTTTTTTTGTGTAAGTGCACTTGCTTACTTTGTTTTGTGAATGCGTGCCCCAACATCTATGTTGAGTGGCTGGCACTTGCACTTGCACGCTTGGTGGAGAACTTTGGCCATTGTATTGGGATACAAGAGGCCGAGTAACATAGTGTCTTGATGTTTTCTGCAAAGATTATGGAGTGGAGACCTTGGCACATAGGCTTTGCTCTTAGTGGGAAGGCTGGTCCACAGAGATGATTCCCCCATCACTGATGGGACATGCATTTATTGCTGAATGGCTTGCTAATCACATGCAATCATGTTTCAACACCATTCATCGTGAAACCCATTTCAAAGGCATGCACTTTGGCTATTCGTGCCTCATCCACACCGATGTCCGACAAAGGCACATTAAGAGAGGCACTTTTTGGATTTGATGCGCTACTCTAAGAGGATGCATGTCACGAAGAGCCCAACTCGATCAAAGACAATGGTATATTTGAGCTCATGGACCTTCAACAAGGCCGGAAGGTAGTCCAAACCAAGTGGATCATTCACAAGGAGGATATGTGGCTCGGGCCACACATCTTTGCTTACCGATGTTTCAAGAGATGACCATCCAATCAAAAATATGTACACATCTTTACTACGTTCATCAGTGTTATGCGTCAATCACTCTCTGTGAATCCATCCACAATGACAGACGAATGTGCATGATAGCACAGCTTGATTCATGCAATAGAGAGAATGTTACAGACAGCCCATACAATGGCTTCAAGATTTCCAAGGTTTCCATGAGAACTCTACTAGGAAGTTGATGGTAAAGGCCACGTCTGCATGCGTGGTGGTCTCTTGGTACATGAGGGAGCTGATCACGCTGAGGAAATCAATAACATGGACAATTACACCAGCAGTGAATGATTAATAGAATTCAGAAGGTGCTTTTCCGCAGGAGTCATGTGAGTTTATGTTGTAGGATCCCGCTCAAGCAAGGAGGCAAAGCACTCACCAAAGTTTTGGATGTATGTTATATGGTTGACTCTAGTGGGAGGTCAAAGAGACCGCTATCAGCAAAGCTAGCAACTTCAAGAGCATTATTATACTCATGAGAAAATTGTGAATATCCCACAATAAGATAGGATGCACCACAATGATGGCCAGTCCAAGCGCATCCAGAGCAGCAGGCCTAGGTACTGACTCTGATGATACAGATTGGCGATGAGCCGGATCGAGTTTGTCGTTAGGATGACTGAACGTTGGGCTGGCATAACAGGGTCAGAAAATTTTCCCAATAGACATACGGCTCAGGGTTGCTCGGCGGCGCCGTACAATGAGACTCAACAGGTATGTCGCAAGATTCATGAATAGAGGCGAGCATGAGGATAATGGTCTGAGAGCATTAGTAGGTGTAGGAGAAGGATTAACAATTGCAGAGGTGGACTCTGTAGTGACACACCTTGAGGGCACGGACCACATGGGAGCACACATAGGAGACAATACGAGAGACCCAAACGGTAAGGGGAGCAGTGCAAGTAAAGAGGATGCGGATGGGGTAACGATAGTTGGAGCACTGTGTGACTCAGGTTGATCAATGGAAGGGCTGACAGGAACATGAACAAAGTCGTCAACATCGGAGCCGACAATGTATCCACCCCCTCCCCAGGTGGAGAGAGAAAGGAGAGGGATGGGGACGGTGCTACACAAGACAAGTTGTATTGAAATATTTTCTACAAGAATAGGGTGCCACGCAACTCGATGATGCAAGCGTCGTAGACATCCCGTAAATGCCAGGCCTTGGAGTGGGTGGGAACATCCAGGATGTATAGAGACGAGCGCAAGCAGAGAGTTTGTTGCCTTGGAGGTGGACAGAAAGCCAGAGCACATCAACTCAACTTTAGATGCAAGAGAGAGGACGGTCAGCTCGATGAACAAATCAACTTTCGAAGAGCGTGACATGATGTAGGTGTGGACCATGGAGAGCACAGTTTCAAACCCACATCATGTAGGACATGAATTTTAAAATTATAGAGGACACAGAGGCCAGAGATAGAGAGCAGGACGCGGACGTCATCAAGAAGAATGTGGTTCCATCGCTTAGCAAACCCATTATGTTAGGGGGTACAATTAGCATGGCTCGAGAAAGACACGACAACCACCAAAAAATCTAGTGGTGGGCGTCTAGAGTTCCCCACAATGATCAGACTCAAAGCTGTAGAGATGGTAGCTTGAAACACGTTCTGCCTCTAGTAACCATGACTCGGGGATATAGAATACCTCATTCTTTCAACGAAGGACAAAGACCCACAGCATGTCAGAATGTTTGTTCGTTCGACAGAAGACATATCGGTCGTGACTGCCAAGGATGTCATGAGCCAGAGGGTCCATGCCATCTGCATGTAAAAGCTCAAGGGATTGAAATGTACGATGATCAGAGGTAGAGGAAGGAGAGTGATGAATCTTGCCTTGAGCACATTCAAGATAGGCAGTAGAGCAAGGCAGAAGGAATGTAGCAGAATCAATGCCAATCGTCGACAATGTGTGTAGTAGACACTAAAAGGCAACAATGTAAATGTGACAAAGGTAGCGATGAAGGAATTGTGAAGGGGAGGGGGAGCAGGGAACATGCACAAGTGTAGCAGTCATAGGCACAGGTGAAAATGAGAGAAAACAAAACAAATCATCACAGCGTGTGTCACACAGCATGACAGTGTCAATGGTGTATTGAGAGAGAGAGAGAGAGAGAGAGAGAGAGAGAGAGAGAGAGAGAGAGAGAGAATGCCATGACTGGAGATTAAGTCCATGCTCTAGACATCAAATATCATCTCAAAAAGTACACTAAGCTCAAGAGGAGGCACATACAACACATCAGGATAAAAAAGCTTCGCACTAGGATGAACAAAGCAGATGATACCAACACCCTCAACATGGAGGAGCCTATTAGAGCCAGTCTGTACAAAGAAAACAGAGCCATCAGGTGCAAGGGATACGAATGGGTCTCGACTAAACGTCATATGATCCGTGGTCCCAGAGTTTATTAAGCAGAAACCATCAAAACTCAGACACATGCATGCACATGACTCAAAACGACGATGGTAAACGGAGGAGCAAGTTGTTGCCTAATAGTGCCAAGACAACGAGTGTAACAGATTCGACGGAATCCTTGGCCGACTAGGCCAAAACCGAGGTGCTTGAGGGTCTCACACCCTCAAGCCATCCCGTCTAACCGCCCACAGTCCCAGGTGACCCCGCTCGAGCCACGTGGCTCCTTCGACCGGTCGGCTTGGCACTTCCACGCTACACTCCCTCCCGCTAGGAGTGAGAGCCGCCTCGGCATCTCTGGTAATCCCGACGTGGGATTCGAGCCCTGGAGCTCTGATACCAATGTAACGGATTCGACGGAATCCTTGGCCGACTAGGCCAAAACCACGGTGCTTGAGGGTCTCCGACCCTCAAGCCATCCCGTCTAACCACCTACAGTCCCAAGTGACCCCGCTCGAGCCACGTGACTCCTTCGACTGGTCGGCGTGGCACTGCCATGCTACAACGAGGGAGAGAAACAAATTGTAATATCTCCATCCACAGGACATCCGTAGGGGGAGAATCCTGAATCTCCCCAGAGGAGCCACCAAGGCACCATCAGACTCACACGTAAGAGGCCCACGACAATCTTGGACACTCCCACCTTCCTGGTCACGTAGGCGCTACTGGTGGACGCAGTGGAATAGGGAGGCGTCAAGCTGACTTGAGTCCTTAGAAGTGTCGGGAGTGATGACTACGCTGGAGGGACGATGCTGAGACGGCCTAGGGAGAACCCACTGTGGAGGTGTGTAGGTCTTAGGCAAAGGAGTGTATAAGGCAGGCTCATTGAAGACAAGAGTCCAATTCAAGGATAATGGGTGGGATATGGAGTTGCGTTGATTTTGTGCGCGGCTGTAGAGGTAGGTAAAGTGTCGGAGAAGCTAGAGCTTGTGCAATGACTATTGCTCGAGAAGAACTGCCAGAGCTATCCAAGGTGCAAGCCCCGTGTGTCCGCATGGCTTAGGCGAGGCGAGCATCATAGGACCGTGTTGGGCACTTTTGCATAGACTTCTCAAAGGCGCCATAGTTCTAGGATATGACAGTGCTAGAGGATGAAATCAAGGAGGAGAAGGCAAGTGTTGCTTTTGTCTTCCTCCGCTGGTCGCCTGAACCACCACAAGCACCTCCACCATCCTGATACTTCCCCGACAAGCATAATGAGTGTGGATAGATATCTAGCACTTAGACAAGGCTCACGTGATGCGCATGCATCAAAACAACCACAGACATGAACGCTGAGATTTCCATGTCTCCTTAATCACGTGTATGTGAGGTGCGTGTGGGAGGAGTCAAGAGGTCACTTGCGTGCATGTTACAACATTTGGGCCCGAACTCAACGGCCTCACGTGGGTTCCAAATCATGGCTCTCGTATGACGTTGATGGGAAGATGATCAACTAGACCAAAAGCTAGAGGTAGGAAAATACCCTTGGCCCAGGCTGGATGGGTATGAGAAAGTTTTATTCACACTCCTCAGCGTTCAGTTTCATTTAATGTCATAAAAGCAAGTATGGGGATTGTCGTCGGTTTGTTCTCATTCTGGTGGCTCTTCTCTACAAAAAACTAGATTTCCTAACCCACGTCCGATGGAAAAAGCGACAAAAGTCTGATGGTGACATCATGACGAGGAGGATGATGAATACAATTGTTTTTCATGGCCATCCAGCCGGGGGCCCTTGGCTTTTGGCTTCATCCTACCCTACCGAAGGCTGATAGAGCCGCGAGGGCTTGTTGCGCTACACCTGGGGCCCAGAAAGGATTTTCCTGTCCGGTCAGATCTCGTCCTCAGCTCAGCCATTGGAACCTCGCTGGTCATCAGAACATATGGGCCCGTAGGCGCTCCCTTCTTGGCCCTTGGAGGACCAATGGGGTCAATCCGTCGTCCCTGCTTCATGGCGACCGTCTGTGCTTGCTGATCAGCGTAAGCTGGGTGCTGTTTCCTGACGCCTCTGAACATGCTCGCTCGCTCCACAGACATCCGCCGCTCAGATGAATGAGTACCCCGCGAGCTGGAAGGAAGTGAGGACGAGCTTCGGCTTGCGGCCGTGGAGGAAGGCGGCTGTGGCAGCGGCTTTTGTCGCTTCTGTGGGGCTCTTGGGCGCCAGCATGCACCTCCTCTGGGATCGGAGGGAGGAAGTGGCCGCCGTCGTTCGCGAGCGCGACCGGAGAGTGATTGCGTCGGTCGAGTTTCGGAAGCCGCCGCCTCCCGAGACTCTGATTGTGGTGGGCAAGACACGTCAGCGGTGACGTCGTTGATGGTGGGCGCGTTAGGTGAGGTGCGTGCGGCGTGGAATTCGATCGGTCGATCGGTGTTCCAAGGCTGGGAAGTGGAAAAGTATATCTAACGCATCCTGCAAAACGTCTCAGATATCAATCTCCCGCGAAGTGATTCGGCGGTCCAACGCAAGGACGTGCCGTGCGCGTACTCCCTTCCTGGCTTCAAGTTGATGCCGTGCATCGTCGACGCTGGCGGTGATGCTGCTGGCGGCAGCGCGTGCATCAGCGGGGAGGGCAGGAGCGAGGGTGTGTGCGGTTGCGAGTGGCAGCAGAGGGCAGTCACCCACCGTGTCGAGCCGCTGTGGAGCGAGAGTGGGACAGAAGCAGGGTAGCCAAAGCCTCCACCCAGCAGCGACTACGTTGGCGCAGGTGGCGCCAAGCGGCGGCATTGCGCCGCCACCGCCCAGTGGTGTGCCATCTCTGGTGGCAGGACCCGAACCTGGGTTCCTTCGGCAGCCAGTCCCAACTTCTGCAAGAGCTGCCACGCAGCGGCGGCAGGGAACCTGGTTGGGGACCTCTGGGTTGCAGCCGCAAAGCAGGGCCCGTGCGATGGTTGGGGCAAGCTGCCGGATGGGGGGAGAGGTAAGGGAGGTAGTTTCAAAGGTGGACGAATTGAACTTGAAGGAGCGCGAGGAAAGCATGGTGATAGGGCTGGATGAGGAGGGAGAGGCGGGGAGGCTCTCTCTTCTGCGCTCAGAGGAAGGAGGAAGTGGTGAAGAGGAGGGTGGAAATCTCTCAGGCGGTGAAGAAGAGGATGATGATGAAAGTGACGGAGATGGCAAGAAGAAGGGCGAGCAGCATGCCTTGCCCTCAAGGGAAAAGGACAAGAGAGGGAAGGCACCAAAGACGAAGCCTCTGAGCAAGACGAAACAGAAGGCGGCGAAGAAGCAGGAGCAGGAGAGAGAAAAGCAAGCTCTTGTTCTTGAGTCTTTTCACACCGTCTACCGAGAGCAATATGGGGAGGAGCGATGGACCCATGCCCTCTTCCCCAGCCTGCAGGCCCAGACGCGCCACTGCTGTCTTCTGAACCGCCACGCGGACCCTGTGGATGTCCAGCTGGCGCTGCAGTCGGTAGAGGGTCCGGTTCGAATCCCT